>JASDQU010100489.1:449190-484243 GCA_032191745.1 Picea mariana | reverse complement strand
GACGAGCCAAAGACCTTAGAAGACACTATACGAAAGGCAACATATTGTCATGAACAATATGGACATCGGGCAGAGTCTCGTGGAGACTGGAAACAGAAGAGTGGTTCGAGATTTCAGAAAAAGGGGAGCAAATCCTCAGGATTTAAAAACTACAAAAAGAACCCCAGAATGAACTTCCCAACCCGGAGTGTACTCCAAAAGAACTTTCCCTAAGGGGATGGAAACAAAACTTCTAGACCTATATCAGTGAAAACTAATAACCCAAAGAAAGAACCTCTAAAATGCTGGGGTTGTGGAGAAGAGCATCTCCTGAGAGACTGTCCACACCGACAACAGAACAGTTGGAAAGTCTATAACATTCAGGAAGCTACCACAGTCAATGATGTGGCAAGGAGTGTGCCGCAGATTTATGCAGCCTTGGATAATAACCAAGCTGACCACCAAGCTTCAGTGGTGGAAATAGAAGGTATGATTTTCAACCATCTAGTGTCTGTTTTGATTGACCCTGGTTCAAATTTGAGTTATATAGCCCCTAAAGCTGTTGATAAGTGTAAGCTACAGCCACAGAAGCAAACTAAACCATGGTTGGTATAGTTAGCCACTGGCACCAAAAGAAAGGTAGTAGAGGTCGTACCAGCTTGCCAATTAATGTTGGGGGAATTTCCCACCCAAGCAACCCTTAATGTATTACCCTTGGGATCATACGACCTGTTGATTGGTATGGACTGGCTAGCCGCCCATAAATCCAAATTGGACAGTTACCATAAAACCTTAGTATGTGTGAGCAAAGAAGGAAAAAGGATAACCCTCCAAGGGATCCGAAAACCGGTCTTGGTGAGGCAAATATCAGCCCTGCAAATGAGAAAGTATTGTCGAAAGGGATGTCCCCTATATGCAATACAAGTACTGAAAAAGATCAAAGGCACTAAACCAAGCCCCGATGATCACCCTATCCTGAGAGAATACAAAGATGTGTTTTCAGAAGAGGTACTAGGTCTACCTCCGAGAAGAGACATTGACTTCTTGATAGAACTCTCTCCAGGAGCGGTGCTGGTGTCTAGGACATCGTACCAAATGAGCACACCTGAGTTAGTGGAACTCAAATTGCAATTGAAAGAAATGATGGATAAGGGTTATATTCGATCCAGCGTGTCCCCATGGGGATCACCAGTCCTGTTTGTGAAAAAGAAGGATGGCACCCTTAGACTGTGTATAGATTATAGACAACTGAATAAAGTAACCATAAAGAACAAGTACCCCTTGCCCAGGATCGATGATCTATTCGATCAGTTGGGAGGCACGTCTATTTTCTCAAAAATTTACTTGAGATCAGGAAACCATCAAGTCGGAATCAAGGGTGAAGACATCCATAAAACCGCTTTCCAGACACAGTATGGTCACTATGAGTTTGTGGTAGTGCCATTTGGGTTAACCAATGCCCCTGCCACTTTCATGTGCTTAATGAACAATATACTCAGTAAATTTTTAGATAAATTTGTACTAGTTTTCATTGATGACATATTAATTTACTCTAAGAATAGAGAAGAGCATGAAGAACATCTTAGACTTGTGCTGCAAGTGCTAAGAGAGCATCAACTCTATGCCAAATTCAGTAAATGTGACTTCTTTCAGAAGCAAATACACTACTTGGGACATGTTCTATCCGAGGAAGGGGTAGCAGTAGATCCTGACAGGATCAGGTCTATCATGGAATGTCCTACCCCAAAGGATGTTTTGAACATCAGATCCTTTATGGGATTGGTGGGATACTATAGGATATTTATAAAATATTTCTCCAAGATTGGTTGTCCAATCACTGCCCTCTAGAAGAAGGGGACAAAATTCCTGTGGACACAGCAATGTGAAGAAAGATTTCAAACCTTGAAACATCTACTAACCCATGCACCTGTGTTGAAAATCGCTGACCCAGAAGCTGACTTCCTTGTGTGCACAGATGCCTGTAAGGAAGGGCTCGGAGGAGTCCTTATGCAGGAAGGAAAGGTGATCTGCTATGAATCCAGAAAATTGAATGAGCATGAAGTCAACTATGTGACTCATGATCTAGAACTGGCTGCCATAGTGCATGCCTTGAAAATGTGGAGGCATTACCTCCTAGGAAGAAAGTTTGTACTTATGATGGATCACTGTGGATTGCGGTATTTGTTTGATCAACCCAAGCTCAATGCCAGACAAGCTAGATGGATGGCCCTCCTTAGAGAATTTGATTTCGAAATCAAACACATTAAAGGGAGAGAGAATAGGGTGGCCGATGCCCTTAGCAGAAGCATGAGAACAATTCACATGGCAGCGGTGAGTACCTGCGAGACAGATGTCAAGAACAGAGTCAAAAGGGCACAAGAAACAGATCCCTTCATTCGAAATGTGACCCTGTACCTACAACAAGAACTCGCTGGAGCAAAATATGAAGGCTATCAGATGACCAAAGGAGGACTGCTCACTCACAGAGATAGAATGTACATTCCAAATCATGATGACTTGAAGAGGTTCATCATGGATGAACTACATAAAAGACCCTACATTGTTCACCCAGGCTACCAGAAAATGATCACTGCCACCCGGAAACAATTTTATTGGCCTGGAATGAAGAAAGACATAGCCAAATATTTGGCCCAATGCATAGAGTGCCAACAGGTTAAAGCAGAACATCGACACCCAACAGGACTACTACATCCTTTACCCATCCTAGAATGGAAATGGGAAACCATCTCCATGGATTTTATCACTGGATTACCAACTTCAACCAAACAAAATGATGCCATTATGGTGGTGGTAGATAAACTGAGCAAGTCTGCTCATTTCATCCCCGTCAAATCGACCTGCAAGGTGATAGATATCGCCCAAGTATTCATGAAAGAGGTGTTCCGACTACACGACATGCCGAGAGAGATAATATCTGACAGAGACACAAAATTCACTTCCAATTTCTGGAAATCACTGATGGCGGGTTTGGAGACCAAGTTGTTGTTTAACCGCCTATCACCCCCAAACCGATGGACAGACAGAAAGAGTGAATTAGATATTAGAGGATATGTTAAGGATGCATGTAATGCATCAACCCAGGAAATGGGAAGACTACCTACCATTGGTAGAATTTGCCTACAACAACGGCTACCAAACATCCTTAAAGATGAGCCCCTTCGAGGTCCTATATGGTAGACAGTGTAATACTCCAGTCAGATGGAGTAACCCTGTAAAATGGATTTCTATTAGACCCGATATGTTGAAAGAGATGGAACAACAAGTAACTCAGATAAAACAAAATCTGAAGGTCGCTCAGAACTGACCGAAAAGTTATGCTGATCAAAAGAGAACTCCAAGAGAGTTCAAAATGGGAGACCATGTATATCTCAGAATTAAGCCCAGAAGGAGTTCCCTGAAAATGGGAGCTTGTGCCATATTGGCACCCCGGTATTGTGGACCCTTTGAGGTTCTAGATAGAGTTGGACCTGTAGCCTATCGGCTAGCACTTCCTCCCACAGTAAAAGCACATAATGTTTTCCATGTTTCATTATTGAAGAAATATGTACATGATACTAATCATATAATTGACTGGTCTGTGATCCAGGTGGAACTGGAGGGAGAATTTCTACCAGAACCCCAATGCATACTGGATAGAAAGTAAACCCCACTCTGGAACAGAACCATTTCACAGGTCAAGGTGCAGTGGAAACATTTTGGCCCAGATAAGGCTACCTGGGAAATGGAGGATGCCATTAGACAGGCATATCCAATTTTGTTTACTTCTGTACATGCAATTCATATCAGTATCTAAGAACATTGAGGATGATGTTCCTTTTAAGGGGGAGGGAATTGTAACACCTTGTTTCCCCCAGCTTGTAAATATAATTGGACTGGCCAAGAACTATGGTGAACTCACAAATATGAATATGTGATGTAAATGGAACTTGAGGAAAAGGTCAATGAATGTGAAAGAGATTTTGAATTTATTGCAGGATTGATGAGAGGGGATGTGCAAAAAAGAGACCAGGATGGCGGTGGAAGGCACCTGAAAAGGTGGCGTTAACTTCCATCGAGAATTAATACCGTATTTGGACTCCACTGGCCCAGAGAACCAAAAGCGGCTCGCTGGCCCCAAATTTAATGTTTCGCAGGCTGGTAGGCGGACGGGTTGATGAGGGATGGGATGGTGAACCACCCATCCCTAGAGCCATCAAGCCTGATCGACGCGAGGGTAATCGTACCACACACAACCTCGCAAGAGGATAAGGCATATGGCAGAAGCGATTGAGAGGGGTAGACGCGAGGGGAACTCTGGCATTACGCTGGGTGAGTGATAGTAGAGAGGAAGGATTGCAACCTTCATTCCTGGTCACTGGAAGATAGAGAGACACACTCTCAGAAGCATCGTGGTCTCAGCTCGGGGGTGGCTAGTGGTAAATCCGCTGGGAGTTGCTACGCCTATGGTTGGGTGGAAACGAGCACCCCTCTCAGTAGTTGCACCCAATTTTGGTGGTATTCCTGATAAGTATCTTACATATTGCATCCTGAAATTTATATACTGATATATATATATATATATATATATGCTCATAGAATTGTGAAATTGTGAACGATTTCAGTGTAAGAATGTCTGCGTAGTGTTTGATATGAATGAATCGATATATGCTTATCACAGAGGAAACCATGCATGACTTACGTTGATAAATAAATCTAATTATGCCTAGATTGAACTAAGTTAGGCTTCCAGCCCATTCTCTGGAAGTTGTTTCCCCTTATCCGTCTCCAGGAAAGTCCCAGAATAGATCTCTTGTAGAGATTCCCTCCTTGGAAAGGTTTACCCAGAACCTAGAAAACAGACTTGAAGGTGCAAGTCTTAATAACCCTATACGAGGAGGAACGATCCTCTTAAAAACCCGAGATGGCAAATTAAGGAAGGAATATCGAATCGACGGATGAGATTTCGTCGGGAAATCCACGGTTTCCCCACGACCGTTAGATTAGCAGGAGAAGGTAGGGCATTAAAGGCCTTACCGCTTGGTTTTCCTGTGTCTTTATGGGTAGTGAAGAGTCTAGGGCCGTAGATCCCCATGGTCCATGAGAACATCCGGACCACTGATTTCCCCCGTCCATAAAGTTGTGGAAGAGTGCACAAGGTGGGACACTCTGAGCCATTGGATCTCATTTAGAAATCCCGTCAGTCGTTGGATCGGGAGAAGAAGATCAACATTTAGCCTCTGGAGTAAGCGTGCAGGAGAAAGGATCTGGGCCGCCAAATCTTGAGTAGATATCCGTCAGCCGTCGGATTGACTGGAAGGTGCACGGTGGTTAACCCATCGGGAAAAACCAATGTAAAATCCCGACGAGAGACGTAGCCATCGGGATAGTAGCCATCGCTATATCGGGATTCTCGAGGTGAAAAAAATCGAGACACTTCAAGTCTCGAAACACCGGGAAGATCTGGACTGTCCGTTGGTGGAGACACGTGGCGGAGATCGAGCGCCCGACGGTACTTTGGTGCCTCGAAAAATTGGCATTCCCATGGACAAGGGATCGGGGAAGTTCATAGTGAAAACCCCGACACAAATCCGAGCCATCAGTTTGAAGAGACAGGTGTCAGAAATCTGAAGAGAGTCGGGATATTCGGCATCAGGAAATCAGAGTTCCCGAGGTCGAAAGAATTGGGACATCACAAGTCTCGAAATCCCAGAGAAATCAGGACCGTCCATCAGAGGAGGACACGTGGCAGCAATCGGTGCCATCGAGGAAAGTCCTGACAGGAAGTTGTTGATCGGTGTTTGGGTCATCGGGATATCGGGGATCCTGGTGACAAAGTGTTTATGCAGGATGGAATCGCGAAGTCCGAAACCCCGATGAGTGGGAGCCAACTGTCAGCACAATAGATAAGGAAGGAAGTGCCATTGTGTGGGGCAACTGTCAACATGGCGGAGAATCGAGGTTTGAGGGATCGACAGTCTCGTAGGCAAATGTTTTTCGACGTTTGAAACCCAGAACCCCAAGGGAGATTAGGGACCGTTGATCCAGTAGACGATCACGACCGTTGATTAAGCTAAAGGTGGGCAGGAGTTGTTAGCTGTCATCATAGCGGGGAGTCGAGATTCGAGGGATCGCAAATCCTGAGGATGATTGCACCTTAGCATTGGAAACCCTGAAGCCCCGATAGGTAATATGACTGTGGTCATATAGAGGAGGTCATGTGGACCAAGATTCTAATCTGGAGGGCTAATGGAAATTAGAGCTCATTGGGAATTTGAAACCCAAAACCCCGGAAGTAGGTAAGACTGCGGTCACGGGGATAGTGGTCATATGGGCCAGGAGCCTAGCCAGGGGAGCTAGTGTATAAAGAGCACGTCGGGATTCAAGGGATCACGAATTCTGAGGACAAGTGCATTTTGGCACTTGAAAGTCCGAAACCCTGATAGGAGGATATAAAGCTGCGGTCTTATGAGAGCGGTCATATGAACCGGAGGGCATAGCTAGGAGGGGCTAAGGCCGGAAGAGAGCTCATCGGAGATCGAGGAATCGAGAGCACAGGAAATCTCGACATCAGAAAGGATGAAACCCCGAAAAACCTGAAATTGTCATTAGGAAAGACCACGGTTATGAGCAGAAAGCCAGGTAGGTGCATGAAAGACCTGTGGATCGGGGATTGGCATTTTTCTGCTGCAAGCTTCGGGGATTCTCATTATTGAGAATTCAACAAAAAACTTTGATTTTAGGTAGTGGGTATGTTACACTGATCTCCTGGTGTTCTCTCGTCACTCGATGCACACCTTGCAGAGCTTCAATGAAGAGAAACACTTGAAACTGGCAATCTCACAGTCACCATTTCATTCACTTGTTTCTAGGACACAAGAATAACAAAAAAAACAGGAAAATGTAAACACAACTGCACAACATACATTCGAATCAATTTTCCATTCTGTTATGTTCACCAGTGCCCAATGGCTACCAAATATATTCAAAATTACAGTAACTCAAAAACACTGAGATCTTCTGCTAACTTCACAGTTCTCTCTTACAACTAATTTCTCTCTGTATTCCCACTCTCTGTTCTAACTGGGTGTGTAAACTTCTACATAACTCAAAGATGTTTCTAGGGTTTCCCCTGGATAATTGCCTACTCTAAAATTCATCCTACACTATCTTAGTTTAGTCGCATTCCAGAGCTGAAGTGGAACTCTTTCTCTGTTTACAATTTTCAAAATGTGCCTCAAAGGGTAAAATTCGGCATCGGTTCAAGCGTGCCTCTAAAGGTGAATTCTGGCGCTAAGTGAAGGCGGATTTCAAAATCGGCTGCAATTGTCAACGTTGAACCTCTGGAAGAATTCACACGTGTTGAGTGGTCTTGCCTCTGTGCGCTTGCCAACGATGCTCCTACATCACCCAACCACAATCACTGAGATTCAAAGCTTCTTGGGCCTTGCCAATTTCATGTTGGGATTCTCCCATATTGTATGGGTCCTCAACCAAGTAACTAGGGGTGGTGGTCAGGAAAAATTTGTGTGGGGCCAGTACCAACAACGAGCGTTCGATGATTTGAAGCAACACTTGTGCTCAACCCTAATACTTTCACTACCAAACCTGCAACAACCCTTTGAGATCAAGACAAATTATTCAAACTATGCTGTGGCTGCCATTCTCACTCAGCACAACCACCCCATGGCCTATCATAGTGAGACACTATTAGATGATGTCCATAAGTACCCTATTTATGACAAATAAATGTATTCCATTGTGCAAGCCTCCCGCCAGTGGAGACATTGCATTCTTTGGAAGGAGACAATCATCCACACTGATCATAATCCACTGCAGTTCATATAGACACAAGGAAAATTGCAGAATGACCGCCATCAGAAGTGGTCCACGTACTTGCAACAATTCCACTTCAACATCAAGTATAAAACAAGAAGCACCAACCATGTCGCTGATTGCCTCAACAACTCACTAGTCGCGACACTCACCGCGGTGCTATACTCTTGCAGCCATGAGACCTCTGGATGGACCCAACTCTATGAGACAGACCCAAACTTCACCACCACCTACAAAATGTTGGGGAAAACATAGTTGTCGCTAATTTCCATCTTCAGGAAGGGCTGCTATTCTGTCTGGGCCATATCTATGTTCCATCAAGCGAGCGAGCGAAGCTGATCTGGGAATCCCACTATAGTCGAGTGGCAGGACACTTCAGTGTCTAAAAGACAGTGGCAATTCTAAAGAAACATTTCTACTGACCAAAATTTCGATAGGATTTCAACAAGTATATCAGGTCCTACACTGCTTGCTCGATTTCCAAGCCGACCACTAAGAAACAGGGCTTGTACACCCCTCTTCCTATTCCCGACAGGACATGGGAATCCATCTCAATGTACTACATGTCGGGCATCCCATCCACCAAGCGAGGCAATGCCGATGTTTTTGTGGTTGTGGATTGCTTTTCTAAGATGGCGATTCTGGCCACCTGCAAGAAGAATATCACAACAAAGGCCACTGCCAAGCTCTTGTTTGAATGAGTCTAGGTATATTTTGGAATCCCACAAACCATTGTCTCAGATTGGGACAGTCAATTTATCAACACATTCTGGTCAAGCCTCTGGTCACTGCTGAACACCAAGCTCACCAAATCCACGGTCTTCCACCCCTAAACATATGGCCAAGCCGAGGTCATAAATCAAATGATCATGCATATCCTGTGCATGTATAACTCCAAGCACCCTCACACATGGGATGCGAGTCTCCCCTATGTTCAACATAACCAAAACTGAGCCCTACATAGCTCAACCGACCACAACCCCTTTCAGGTGGGGTTGGCATTCCAACCATTGGGTCCCGTAGATGTTGCACTACTCCTTACGGTGACCTAGACCAACCCATATCCTACTCCAACTGAAGTTGACAAAGCCACCTGGTTCATTGAGCGGAACCAATATATCCACCAGCAGGTTCAAGATATCATACAAAAGTCTAATGACAAGTACAATTAGCACCATGATCAACACCGGGTGCCACATAAGTTTCAGATGGGCAACAAATTTTGGTTGCACTTGAAGAAAGAGCACCTTACAAGACTCCATCGGAAGCTTCTCCCACTCCGTTATGGGCCGTACACCATCACCAAGGCCATGGGTGATAATTCTTTTGAGCTCAACATTCTTCCTTTCCTTGGCTTGCACCCAGTGTTCAATGTGGATATCATTTGACTGTATTTCCCACCATTATTGGACACCTTAAAGATATCAGAACCAATGACACCAACATAGCTCAACATCGACTGCATAAAACATGGATCTTGTGATCAGATTGTGGAAAAATAGATCAAGGGCACTCACCAACAAAGGATTCAACTTTATCGAGTTTTCAAAGCAGGGTAGCTCCTGCACCAAGGCAAGTGGTTCACCCGAGGACAAATTCAACAGAAATTTCCTCATCTGATGGGGGAAATCTACACAATGAAGATGATATATTCCTAAGGGGGGAATATTGGTCCAGATTGATTTTGGTGGCCTCCCACCTATTCCAACTAGCTCATTTTGGCAGTTTTCCAGTTTGACAATTTTTTTTTTCCCTAGTTTTCAGGCCCTAAACAACGTTTTTTAGGGCTCGCCATAGTCAAAATGACCTTTGATAGATAGTAGAAAAATGTGTATTCCTTAGATAGACATTTCCAACGGGCTATCGTGAGCCTAAATCTAAGATCGTATGCAAAAGTTACGATCCCAGGAAGTTGATGTACTAACTTACCTAAACGGGGCGCACATGACTTTTGGCACTTCATCTCCTAGGGTTAGGTTTTTTGGATGTCTAGGGTTTTTGACATTCTTGTTTATTGTAAAAAGGCCTTCAGATCCTCATTGTAATTATCTTCTTGCGAATGAGCACAACCCTCACATCTCTTCTTAGAGATAAGCCACCACCATTCTAGCAAGCTTGTTTCCACTGCATTTTACAGTTTCAACTTATTTCCTTATTGAATAGAAACTAGTTTTACTATATATCTGTTATTATGTGTTTAACATCTTTAATAATAATCTGTATTCATTTCATTATGAAAATATATTCTGGATCACTCTCAGTAATTACAGTGCAATAAGAAAGCCATGTATATAGTGTACTATAATAGATATTAGGAAATAAAACTGATAAAAATAAATAAAAAGTAGTAAAAGAAGAAAAAGGAATACAAAAATAGAAAAAGAAGAAAAATAAAAAAAGAGGCAGAAGTTGGTTGAAAAACAAGAAAGTGGAAAAAATTCGTGTGCAACAACTACTGTGACAACATAGAAAGACAATGCACGTGAAAAATGGGACTCGGTGCAAATGGACAAAAAAAGTGAAAAACAATTATGATCGGGTCTATAAAGTGCAGAAAGCACGAGTTAGCTCGACACTTAGTGATTTTTGAGAACATAGCAAGATAGACGTGTGTGCCCTAGGTGTAATTGTGTGGAGAAGAGATCAAGTGTTCAAATTAGATACAAAATGACACCACCAAAGTTTGGCGCTCCAGGGCAGTACGTATGGGTTACTCGACAGGGCCAAAGGAGGAAGGAAAGAATGGTGGAGCTCGAGAACATCGCCAAGCTTGAATATGTTACCACTTATGAGACAGAGTCACTCAACCCATCAAGGGTTGAGGAGGAAACATTGACAACGACACAAGGGGAAGTAGGGCAAAGCTCCGGGACTCAAAATGGTATTGCAAACCCTAATTCCGAAAAATCGGTTAAATTCGATGAAATTAAGGGTTAGCAAATGGGTTGTGGTGAAGAGGAGGTGTTGGTTGAGGACATCGCCAACCAACCATAATCTGAGGTTGAAGAAGATGACACATAAAAAATAGAAGAATAAATTACAGTTCCCTACCTTCTGGACGCAGTAGTGACCGTGGAGGACATGCTCGAAACATTACCTAAATTAAGGTACTTGGACCATGATGGGTGCAATACAAAAAATTCCTAGAACTGGATGAGGAAGCCTACTTGGAAAACACAGGAGAAATTGGACCCCTAGGCAAACCAATCATGGAGCCCCCACAATGGATAACATGGCTCTACAACTTTGGGATCATGAACCTCGTCGACATACCGCACTTCAAGCGTGGTAAAAATGTTGGGCTTTACGTTAAACGATTGCTATCTCATGTACATGGCGGCATTATTTGGATGGATAGGCCAGTACAACTTGATGTGGCATTGATCACCAAAATTAATGGATTACCCACAGTGGGCGCACAACTAGAGGAATACTTGGACAACAAAGCACGTGAGAAGGAGATTGTCGAGCTGGTCCAGGCACAATTTGATACCAATAGAGGGAACAGGGGTATTGTGCTTAGAGATATCAATGATGATGCGGTGAGGTTCTCAGTAAGCTCATGGATTATTACCTCAGTGAGTGAAGGGGGTAATTTTTAGTTGGGTGCCTTACCTCCTGAACCAATTATTGATAATGAAAATGAGTTCCATTATTCTTGTTTAATTATCCTCATAGCTTTGGCAGGATGGCAGTAGCAAAAATTTTCAGCCTTTCTGGATAGGAAAGGGAGGTGTTACACAACCATATATGAATCTCTCTAGCAGCCCAAGGACACCAAAAATCAACAGGTGAATAGCATGGTGTTCGCTATGCTACTGGAAGAGATACAACAATGCACAACCAATGTGTGGCACATTCCTATGGAAGTAGTCCATGAATCAGAAGGGATAGGTAGGTTTAAGGCATCCAGGCACCATATGTGGATCCATACCATAAGAGATCCAAAGAAGGAATGGTTGGAGATGCAATACTGCGTCACAAGGGAAGATATTGACTGGATAATCAAATAATGGTCTGCACAGTGGAAGATTATAGTAGAAAAATCAACAACACCACCAAAAACACCAACAAGAACGAAATCAACCAAACCTAAGGGGCAAGCCAAAGAAGGTCCTTCAACAAAGACAAATATCCCAACTACTAACACTAGGAAGGCTGCAACACACACTTAGGTGCCGGGAAGCAACACAATGCCAAAGAGACCAAGGAGGAAAACAATGGTGTGGGTTCAACACTACAACATTGCACCAACAAAGCCCTAACTACCGGCCCTTTCGGCAACACCTGCGAAGCAGATGAAGTCTTACCCGAGGTAGAGGCAGGGGTGGTTACAAGACTCAGGTGTTTGCAACCTTAGCTAGGACACAAATCTGTGATTGTACTACTTAATAAAACACTTAGCACCGTCACTTCCTCAATATGCAATCAACATCTACTTCACTGATAACACAGGGCTTCACAACATCCACACTAATATAATGTATGTAAGTACTTATCATAAATAGAGAGGTAGATCTAGCAGATCAAGCACTAAGCATATTCATATGGATCAGATCTAATATTCTCACATGTCATCAACACTAAGCATAAGAAGATCTATCTAATGATCTTAAATCACTTAGCAAAAGAAGACATAAACACATTAAGACAAGCACAAAGCAAGACAACACAGTGTTTACATGGTTCACCCCCACCCTAGGGCTATGTCCACCAACTCTTCTTCTTTATTGTCTTCAGTCAATTAGTTACAAGCACAAAGCCATCACAACCATTACTCCGCACAGGAAAAAATATCTGCGCAGCTCGCTAGATTCTTCTTCCTTGCGTTACAACACTAAGCCCTCCACAATTAGCTACAAGAATATGTACTTAGCTTTGCAAGTCTCTTACAGTCATGCACAAAGAAATTATAGACTCTACTCACACTTAACATACATTCACATCACATAGATGCACAACTAATTCTATCTTGCCTAAGCATCTATTTATATACAAAATAGGCCTAAACATGGGTAAACCCATGGGCAGATGTCCCATTCTCGTTACATATTCCCACATCCCAAAAAAATCCCCAAAAAGGGGTCGAGATCCCGTGATATCCGCTTTGTCTTGCGCTCCTCCTTCGACAGGCTTTCAAAGTCCCAAAATAGGTCAATATGACCAAGAATCTCCCAAAACTTGGTCAAGGGACAACAATGACATTCAACAGGATGCCAAGGAAGGGGACATATCTCAGGTTGATGAGGAGGGGGCACATGCGACGATGAGTGGGGCAAAACTCCCACAGACAAAAATAACCACAACGTAGGTAGAGGATATGCGCAAAAAGATGAAGTACACCAAGAAGGGCCCAATCATCACCTTGACAGAGCATGATGCTGAGTTTCTGGTGGAAAAGGTTCAGGATATGGGGGAAGATGTGGTCCGTGCTTCAGAAGCACAGAGAGAAGAGATCATGGAAAAATCATAGAAGTCCATGAAACTCTACAACAGTTACAAATACATACAGTACTACAGGCCACAACTCAATAACCTGAAAAGACATAGTGACCCTCTACACAGAAAGAAAAATATGATATAGTTTAGATAGTAGTGAAAAGAAGGGATACATTCACGATCACATAGAATATGGTTAGAATTGATCAAGAGAACACGCAGAAAGATATGGGGGACATTGACCCATTTAAGGTAGTCATGGCATTGATACCCACGAAACCACTATACAGACTCCAGGATAATATAATGCAGGAAGTACAATCGAGAGCCCGTGCATATGCCACCAACTTGGAGGTTGGTAGGGGGGTCATAGAGATGTTACAGATCACCTGTGACTAGCTGACCTCAGAGAAGGAGGAGGAAAAAGAACGTACTGACAAGCTAGAGGAGGGGCTAACAACGGTATACAACCGCATTCCAGATAGCGGGAAAACACTGGATAGGAGTGCAGATGAAAATATAAAGATCATTGTGCAAACAATTGAAGGATATAGGCAGGATATCGAGGAGATAAAAGAAAAAATTAATCCTACGACTCCTCTTAAGGTTCGAGAGCAAAGAGAACAACAAACGACATTCCAGATAGATGAAATGACAAGGGTAATAAAGGAAGTCACAGAATTGTCTCACATAACTGCGCAAATTTGGACCACTTTAGAAGAATATGAAAAGCTCCAATAGTTGGACCAACAAGAGGAGAAGATAAATGCTACCGTGAAAAAATTGAAGCAAAAACATAAAACCATGAGCATTACCAAATGCTTTAAGGGAACGCACGAGATGAAGATCCTATAGACAAAGTTAAAGATTGCGTAGATAAACAAGTAAGAAAGACAATCCCAATTGGAACCCCTCCAGGAACAAGAAACACAGATAATTGTGGAGCTAGAGGAAGAGAAGAAAAGGATGGCACAAACACATTCAAAGAGTGCAATATTGCTACAAGAACAAATAACATCGTATATGGTCAAGGTGCTAACAGATAAAGTTGCGCAGGTGAAAGAAAAAAGGAAGGAAGTAGCAGAAAAGTTACACAACTTGGAGAAGGTTGTACAAGGAGTGTGCACCACATGAGTGGCTCAAGACGAGCCACATGTCAATGTTGGGGGCCTATTGGCACATGCCTATTTTGGGCGCAGACCTAATTTTGAAGAAAAGGTCTATTTTTGGAGCGCGTACCTTAGGAGGCAGAAAAGAAGCATGCAAAAAAAGAGGGAAAAGTAGCATGCATGATGAAAAGAAACACAACGCGCATGCAGACCTGCCCAACCATGTTAGGGTTAGGGTTTTTGACAAATATTGCAAGGACTATAATCCAGTAGGGTAGTATAAATAAAGATCTAGGAGGTTTAGGTCAAGGTTGGTTGTTGGATGTTGTTATGGTTTGGAAGATATTGATTATAGAGAGTTTTGTTATGGTTCTTATGGTAGAGTAGAATAAATTAGTCTTTGAGGGTTAGGTCACATGATGAGGAGCCTGGTGTGATCTAGTCAGCCTCCCAGAGGGTTCTTACCCTCATTTTGATTGTAATCCTGAAGATGTAATGCACACAACCCATACTTTGCAGTAGAATGAATAAAAGAGCATAAGATCCAGATCTTTGTGGACGTAGCCCCAGTAGGGGGTGAACCATGGTAAAATACTATGTTCTATGTGTTTTTAATGAATGCTTTTACTATTATGTTAATCATTAGCTAAAGAATGAATGGTTAAAATAGTTATAACAACATGTATGCATAAGTTAATGATGAATAAATCATAGAAGTAGTTGAATGATTAAATGATGATGATGCATAAGGGAAATAATCTAAACCCAATCCCCACTCATTCCTAGACTGCAAACACCTGAGTATTGTAGTCCCCCATAAAGCTATATCAAGTGAAACTGCGCTGTGCACTCTGTGCATAGCGTTGCCTTCTAGTTTACAAGGAGGACCGATAGTTTTGAGGGTTTTTTTGGAAACCTATTTGAGATCAGAACTTGGGTCAGCCCAAGTAACCAACAATGGTAGATTCTTCCAATTATTACACAAGATTGGGATCTTGTGGAGGGATTTACACAAGTACAAATCCTATGATAATAGTGTTGAACATGTTATTTTCCATACAATGTGGCACAACATCTTACCTCTTGTTATAGTCCTTATTACATCAAGTTCTAATTAAGTGTTTAATTAGTTTGTCAAGAAGGGTTTGTGATATTCCGTTTGTTTGGATTCAATTCTCCTAAATAGTGTGGTATGTTTTTTCCGATGGAGTCAATTGGGTCTAGCTCGGGTGGTTGGGAGGATTGGTTGTTAATATCTCCACCTAGGTTTAAATCCCATAAGTGACTGCTTTTAGAAGGGAGATTTTTGTTACTAATGTTTTTTCCCATGGAACAATGGGGTCATCATGGTCTTTAAGTCTGGTCGAACATGACATTTTCAATATAACATGGCACAATATCTTACCTCTTAATAAGTGGTGGATGCACACAACTTAAGTATAGGGAAGCATATCTTAGAGTTTTATTTATTACATTGAGTTATGTGATGTCCTAAATATGATTAACAAGAAGAATATTTAATTATTTTGAATGGCTCTCACTTTGTTCATGCATAGGGGTTGTGGAACTCAACCTAACTAGAGGTGTTTACTATATATTATCTTGTTATATTGTAATGAATTTAAATGGAACCAAAAATTGGATTACAAGAACACTGTGTGTAGATGCAAACAATGTCTACATATAAGGCATGTGAAGTGAGCCTACACAAAGGTAAAGGTTTATCTAAATAAAAAAATGAAAAAATAACAACCTAGTGGGTGGCAATACCAAATGAGGAAACCCCCAAGGGAAGGGTTAAATGGATGAAAACATGACTAAGTAATCCTCGATTGACTATCCTTTCAAGGGGGTGAAAATAAGACATACATTAGCTATCCTTCAAGGGGGTGAAAAGAAGACATACATTGGATCATTCAAACTAGGAAAGGGAACTAGCCCCTTTGTCTAATTTAGACATCACAATATAATTAACATTGCCTAAATACCCACTACTCTAAAACCAATCAACATGAGGGATAAAGATAAAGAAGAAAAGATGAAAAAATGGGCAATATTGTAGCTTGCAAGGCCCTCAACCAATAAATTCAAAGCAAGGATTCCTCTTTTCCAATGAGTTAAAGCAATTAGGTCAGTGTGTATGTATGTGAACTTGCGCAATCAAAGTTTGTTTTTAAATATTTAGGCTCAAGAAAAGGGTTAAAAAATAATATTTGACCTTGGATGTAATCTTGTAAAGGTCAAAATATTGAATAACCGACTTAGAAAAGGGTGAATGAGACCATAAAATCATATTTTTTTTTCTATATTCAATAAAATTATTTTACATTGAAAAAAAATGCATATGTAGTAACACATGTACTTGCTTCAAAATGTGACGTATAGCCATTTTTTTCATCTTATATACATCACTTTCACTATCAACTCTATTGTACAATATACATATAATTTTAATGATATGGATTGCTAAAAATAATTTAAAGACAAAGAGAGTCTTCAATAACATTTCTCATCTTCCACTTAATATAATATGCGTATATATAACTTATGATGGCCTTTATATACCTTAATGACGAGAGCCTACCTTACACAACTACCAACCCACAATTATCCCTTAAGCTAAAATAAGCTAAGATAAAAGATAAAATATGAAAGTTAAACCCTTAAGCTTGAGAATAAACCCTTACTTTTAGAATTACCAAAATGCGTTCATGCCACAAAGAACACAAGAATGTAAAGAAATACCCTTAGGGTAGGGTAACACCATCAATTAATCCTTAAAGAAGGAATCATTCTACAAACATTGCTTGCTATAATACATAAACATCAAACGTAGTTACCCACTTGATGAGAACTTTCCATACTTATCATTTTTTAGAGGTTGTATTTAGTGGTCATTTTTACTCTTGTTTCAAAAGGTGGTGTTACCGGTAGCGCCTTTTTTTCAAGGTAGTATTGTGACATTTTAAATCTTTTTAGCTATAAAGTATCATTTTTTTTTTTTAAGTTGTTTTTACCATGATTTTCATTTTTTTTATAAAATGTTTATTTTTATTTTTGTTTAATGGTTTTTTTTCTTTCTTTTTCATTTTTTTCAATATTATAAAAAAGAAGAAAAAACATAAAATATGTCATTTTAAACAATTTAAAAAATGTTATTTATCATTTATTTTTCTCAAAGCCATGCTTTTTCATCAAATTATGTGTTATTAGTTGATTTAGAATACCATACATTTAAAATACAATAAAAAGTATTTTTTTAACACTTTATTACCTTTATTTCAATTCATAGTTGATAGTTGTAGCTAAATAACATTATTTTAAAACATTTATAAAAAAATAAACATTTAAAATATAGTTATAATGAAAAAATAACATATACATTTTATAAAAAAATTGTTTAAAATGACATGTCAAATAAAATATTTTTATGGTCGTAATTAACAAAAAAAGATAGAGAAAAACAATATTTTAAAACTATTTTTTTACATATTTTTATAGATTTCGTGTATAAAAATAACAATATTTCATGAGCATTAAGGGTATCACCTTTGAGGGAGCTCTTTCCCATAGATAGTAAGATTTGGTGGGATTTCAGTGTCGAGAGCAGATGAGATAGATTTAGGGTTTGTTGGGTCCCAAGTGTTGGTTGGACAATTGCTAGGTGGTGAGGTTCCACATGGTGGGGAAGCTTGCAAATGGAAGAAGAGACCAATGATAAAATCGTGCAGAGGAAGTATTTCTCTAGTCGTTGGAGATGAAATCAGTGTCGATAAGATTGGGTTGCTAGTAGGGAAGATGCTAATAGGGGAATTCATAGGCTGGAGAGTCTCCATGAGGCAACTAAATGACTGGCTCTAGGTGGAATGGGTGCCTCTTGTGGTCTATGGGCCAATTTTCCATCCAATCACTAAGGGATGGGTAGGGTTTATCTTTAGATTTGATGTAGATGTGCATAATATATTAAAGAACTGTTGGTTTCTGGATAGGGCTTATATATCCCTTAGATTGTGGCAACCATGTTTTGATGTGAAGGATGAATTTATGAAGGCTACACCAGTATGGGTTAAATTGTCGAGCCTGTCGATGAAACTCTGGTTCGACTGCTCGCTGAAGGATATTGAGGATAATTTAGGTAAGTTCATAATCCCTAACAATAGTTATACCTAAATTAGGGATTATTAGTCAAACTATTGTTGACCTATAACTATTGAAGGGCTATAACTATTTTTTTGTTATAGGATAGGTCAACAACAAAAAAAATTAGTCGAACTTGATGCAAGTCAAGGGATCTTCAAGTCCTTGGACTTAGTTATAAGGAATAATACGTACACACATATACTTGACTATGTGAATTTCCCTTTCCATCGTCTGCGTTGCCACACTTATGGCCATGTACTCAAGGATTGTGAGCTCACCTTCTAAAAAATGTTTTGGTTCTACTAGGATGAAGGGTTATCTCCTTGTGTGAGGGTGAAGGAGGTCTTAGAGAAGCTGACTAGCCCTAGAAGGGAAGAGTAATTGGGCAGAGCTTCGGTCAAGAAGGAGGAGGAATAAGTGTTACAACTACAGGATGTGGTGGTTGGGTATATCTCAATACCTTTGGTCGTGGAATATCACTCTCAAGAAGATCTGGTGGGGGACCTACTCAACACCTTGTTATCACTGGAATTCTCAGTGTCACAACTACACAAGATGGACCTATTATGGCAACAAATGACATTTGCATTGGGTAAATCTTCTCTGTATTAATCTTCCCATTCAAATTTTAGGTTTGGGAACTTGGAAAAGTTGGGGGGTGATACAAACACACTCTACACTGAGAAGCTAGGGCTGGTTAGCACTAACCATGTAGGACTCTTGGATTTGGGTGTTGACCCTAGTGACAGGGCTCCCTTAGTGGCAGACCTCTCTTGGGATTCTGAATTGGTGCTAGAGGGGGTTCACTATTTGGTGATGAGTCTTTCTAGGGGTCTCATGCCTTTAGGGTTTCGGGGGGGGGAGGCCATTACCATCTTAGTCCTTGAACAACCTTGCAAGACTCCTAGGTTTTAAGAGGACCATGGGTGGGATACCAAAAAGGAGATGGGGGGGGTCTAGGGCAAGGATAAAGTTGGGTTTGATGCATGCACACGAATGAGTATGATGCAGACAGGTCCAACGTCCACCCACATGATCGTTCAAATTCCCCTTTTGAGCCGAATTAGCTCATTTGATTCCCTGCTGGAATCTCTAATGAAAACCCGGTCCACAGGTCCTTAATTTTCCCACACGGCTCTTCTGCACTTAACTGTGAACTCTCTCAATGTAATTTTGGGTTTCAGAGTTTCTTCTTTTCTGATGTCGAGAGTTCCTGTCCTCTCGAACTCCTGAACTCCAATTCTCCAATGTGCTCCCTTCTGGCCTTAGCCCCTTCTGGCTATGCCCCCTAGTCCATATGACTAGTCCTCGTAAGACCACAGTCTTATCTCCTTATCAGGATTCGGGGTTTTGCGATAATCAATTTCGCGAACCTATGTCCCCGCAATCTCTCGATCTGCCGATTTGCTGATACGACACTTTAAGCGTTAGCCCTCCTGGCTAAGCCCTTGACCCATATGACCACTATCCCCCCATGACCGCAGTCTTATCTCTCATATCGGGGTTTCAGACATCGCAATGCCGAAATGAATAAACACTTTGTCCACAGAATTCCCGATGTCCCAACTTGCGATTTCCCGATTGACGATTCTCCTTTCGGGACTTTCCCAAAGATTTTGCTCACTGCCATGTGTCCCCTCAAGATGGATGGCCCTGATCGCTTACAGGGTTTCACGACTTCAAATGTCCTGGAAGTCTTGTCCTCTGGACTCGCGAAACTCCGAACTCCGATGCGCCAAAATACCAACAGGCGCTCGATCTTCGCCACGCATCTCCACAAATGGATGGATTTGATCCACTTTCGCTATTTCGAGACTTGAAGTGTCCTGACTTTCTCGACTTCGAGAACTCCGATATCCCGAGTGCCAATGATCGATATCCCGATACCTGTCGGGACTTTCACCCTCCTGTTCATGAAGCTAAACCTCATGCTGCTCCCAACCGATCTGACGGTTGATGGGTATTTCGCTCAAGATCTGACGGTTCAGATCATCTCTTCTCCTGCACGCTTCTGGATGTGAAAACCTTCTGACAATCCAGATCTCTTCAACCGATCCAACGACTGCTGTGCTCCCTCCTGAGCTGCTGCGCTTTCTCCCAGTGCTTGGAAGAATTCCAAGTTCTCAAAGGCCTTGACCTTTGCTTCGTCTCCGCGAACTCCACGACTTTGAGTTCTCTTGCGCGTATGAGAAAGCTGTTCCTCCTGATCTTCTGGGAACTCTAAACTCCTCCAAAGAGTTCTTAAACCTCTACACTCCTTGCAGCCACGACTCTGTGCTTGAAAGCACTCACCCTTCTAAGCTTATCCTTCTTCCGAACCCTTAAAGGGTTTTTCAACTCATGCACCTCTACAGAGTCTTCACATACACACACAGTGATGTCTCTCCTGAGCTTCTCAAACGCTCATATTCCTAAGGGATTTTTATCCTTCTTCCTTTCTCCTGCAGATGGAGAAATATGGATGTCCTCCTGGCTATCCTTCTGCTCAAGCAACTTCTTGCTGAGTGCTGCAGGGTGTTCAGCAACCCTGTGAAGATCCCTCAGTGGATTCTTCCTCTAAATTTCGTAACTCAAAGAGTTCTCTTCTCTTCTGTGCCTATTTGCACACCTACTCAATGCCCACCTGGCAGAGTATCTTTCTCCCAAAACTTCCAGTAGTTCTGTCCTCTATGCAATCCTTGCACCTGCTCAATGCCCACCTGGCAGAGCTTCACAAAATCCTTAGTGCTTCTGGTTCTATCTGAACTCACAACAGAGTTCTTCCTCTCTGCACTCCTTGCACTGGCTCAATGCCCACCTGGCAGAGCTTCACAGAACTCCTCAGAGCTTCTGTCTGTAACTGTGTCTTCCTCCATAGCCTTGCCTCCAAGGTGTTCAGTAACCTTGAGGTCTTCCCTGAGTTGTTGACTCCAGTCCTTGTGCCACAACACGTCTTTGTCTGAACCCACAGAATTCAGAAGTGCTTCAGTGCACTGTTATTCAGAGACTGTAATACTCTGTCACGCCCTCCTGGCATGAAACCACAAAGAACCTCAACTTGGAAATCCAACACACTCCTGCAAATGCACACCTACAATATACATCTATAGCACATACGAACACTCACAGACATTCATTCAACACAAAATACATGCAGGAAAAAATGCTAATTGTATTAAATATGGAAAATGCCTGTATTTACAAGGTGTTCCTGAGCACGGCTTGTAACAAGGTCTCGAATCTTCTCTTCTCTTCTCTTGCAACCACTCTACTCTACTCTTCCCACTACTCACTACCCTAAGAGATACAATTCATCTTTTACATGAGGAGGCTCTTCGAGCTCTTCCCTCAAATCTACCTACCCTATTCAATTACATTGAATAGCTGTCTAGTCCAACATCTGGATCTAGATCTCTGCCTTACAAACATTAAAGGCCTATCTTATCTACAAACTGCGCAAAGGCATGACTCTGTGGCTCAACAGCCTAAGCAATTAAATTACATTCAATTCAAAGTAAAAGATGAGGGTTGCGCCTCTCTTCAGCATTGAATGCACGCGCAAAACACGACTGGCTGGCTAGCAGGCTGACATGGAGAAATGCTCCTGCATCATACTCCTCAGCTGCAAAATTCATGAGCTCCTACTCATGAGCTTCCCATCTATGATGTTGAAATCCTCCTGGATCCCAAATCATCCTCTGGAGCTGTTCATCTGCTCCATCTATTTGCTGCTGCTGCTGTGCTACTTCCTTCTTTTTGCTCAACCTCTCCTTGCTGGCAGTCTTTGCTGACCTCAACATCAGCCTTCTGATCTCCTCGATCACTGCATCCAACTTCTCTAATGGCTGGCCCTGTTCTTGCAGTCTCCTCAGCTGCAAAAATTTTCAGCACATGGGCAGATCACTGTGATCTCTCACGCCTCCTTCTTCACCTTCATCTGTGGCCTCAAGTGTCCACTCTGCTGCAAACTTCAGCTCTGCAGTCTCTTCCTGACATAATTTCTATTCAGTCACCTTCTTTGACAGCTCAACTTCTGCCAGTTCTCTTGCTAGCTCTGGATTGTTAAGCCAATCCTCTAGCATCTCCAACTCCATCTCCTATGGAGTGGTAAATCTGCCTGCCTGCTCTTTGGCTTCCTTTGCTGCTAGCTTCAGTGCTGCAGCTTCTTTCTTTTCATCTCCCTGGTCGAAATCATTGAGTCATTCTTCAGAATGCTCATTCTCTTTTCCTTCTTGGGCAGCTTCAGATATCTGCTCCAATCCTTCTTTCCTGATAGTCACAACTGACTGTTCTTCTACTGTTGTTGCATCTACAACCCAGATTTCTACCTCCTCCTGGGCAAGTGGTAGGAATACTCCAATTCCCGCAATCATCAGAATATTATCCTGATCTTCCTCCTCGTTCAACTGCATCTGCTGATCCAAATCCATTTCTAAATTTATGAGATCCTCTGATAGTCTCATCTGCTCTGTCATCTCCTCGGGCTGATCAAAACTCACCTGCTCATCCCTGCCCACATAGAAATATGGGATGTCTCTACTACCCTCCTGGCAGATTATGAGATCAACTGATCCCATCTTCATCAGCACTCCTTGCTGAATTGAACTCACCCCCAAGTCCATGAGACTTTCAGATAGTCTCGAATGCTCATCTCTGCCCACCTGGCAAACTAGAAACCTTTCGCTACCCTCCTGGAAGTCTGTGAGATCCTGTAGCGACCTCATATCATCGCCCAGCTGGAAATGTGAAATTCCTCGGTTGTCCTCTTGTTAGTCTCTGAGATCCTGTAGTGATCTCAACTCGTTGCCCACCTGGAAAACTGGAATTTCTTCTCTGCCCTCCTGGCAGTTCTTGAGATCCTCAGTTGATCCCAATTCATTCTCTTCATCATTGAGACCTCTCCCAGTCTCTAGTTCACATACCTGAACCATCTCCTCAGGTCCGTCAAGGTTTTCATCATACCTCAACCATCCTCTTAACATCCTGCACTGTCTTCTAGCCATCAACTCCTTGACTGGCCATTTTTCTTTTGCCTCCTTCATGGGCCATTCATACACCCATATTGACTTGGATTTTTGTTGTATCTACAATGCAAGATTTTCTATGTCTGCCCTTATTTCAGTGAACTCTTTATCCATTTCTGCAAGTTTTTTTCCTTGCTCTTCCTCCCAGCATGCCTATGGCCTTCAATAGTCATGGCGCTGTCCCTGTCTGCTCTCCTAGCAAACCTGCTGCTGTCACTCCGTACCTCGAGTGTTTCTAGCTTCATCCTACAGTCCTCCTGACTATCTTCTCGATTGCTGCTTGCCCGCGAACAATCACCACAGAGTCCTCAGCAACCCTGTCTTCCTTTACCTTCTCCCTCTACTTGAAATATACAAACAAAGTTTTAGCTCTGATACCACTTGACGTGTATCAGAGTGCTCTTTACCTCTTATGCCTCCCTCGTCTAAAATATACAGACAAGAATCAGGCTCTGATACCACTTGATGCAAACGGGTCCAACGTCCGCCCACAGGATCGTTCAAATTCCCCTTTTGAGCTGAATTAGCTCATTCGATTCCCTTCTAGAATCTCTGATGAAAACCCGATCCACAGGTCCTTAATTTTCCCACATGGCTCTTCTACACTTAACCATGAACTCTCTCAATGTAATTTCGGGTTTCAGAGTTTCTTCTTTTCTGATGTCGAGAGTTCCTGTCCTCTCGAACTCCCGAACTCTGATTCGTCGATGCGCTCCCTTCCGGCCTTAGACCCTCCTAGCTATGCCCCCTAGTCCATATGACTAGTCCTCGTAAGACCATAGTCTTATCTCCTTATCGAGATTCAGGGTTTCACGATCCTCGATGTCACGAACCTCTGTCCCCGCAATCTCCCGATCTGCCGATTTGTCGATACGACACTTTAAGCGTTAGCCCTCCTGGCTAAGCCCTTGACCCATATGACCACTATCACCCCATGACCGTAGTCTTATCTCTCGTATCGGGGTTTCAGGCATCACAATGACGAAATGCATAAACACTTTGTCTACGGGATTCCCGATATCCCGACTCACGATTTCCCGATTGATGATTCTCCTTTCGAGAATTTCCCGAAGATTTTGCTCACTGCCACGTGTCCCCTCAATATAGACGATCCCAATCACTTACGGGGTTTCACGACTTCAAATGTCCCAGAAGTCTTGTCCTCTGGACTCGCAGAACGTCGAACTCCGATGCGCCAAAATACCGACGGGCGCTCGATCTTCGCCACACGTCTCCACAAACGAACGGCTCTGATCCACTCTCGCTATTTTGAGACTTGAAGTGTCCTGACTTTCTCGACCTTGAGAACTCCGATATCTCGAGTACCAATGACCGATATCCCGATACTTTTTGGGACTTTCACCCTCCTGTTCATGAAGCTAAACCTCGTGCAACTCCCAACCGATCTGACATCTGATTGGTATTTCGCTCAAGATCTGACGATTCAGATCATATATTCTCCTGCGTGCTCTCTAGACGTGAAAACCTTTCGATGATCTAGATCTCTTCGGCCGATCCGACGGCTATTGTGCTCCTTTCTGAGCTGTTGCGCTTTCTCCCAGTGCTTGGAAGAATTCCAAGTTCTCAAAGGCCTCAACCTTTGCTTCATCTCCGCGAACTCCACAACTTTGAGTTCTCTTGTGCGTATGAGAACACTGTTCCTCCTGAGCTTCTGGGAACTCTCCTCCAAAGAGTTCTTCAACCTCTACACTCCTTGCAGCCACGACTCTGTGCCTGAAAGCACTCGCCCTCCTGAGCTTATCCTTCTTCCAAACCCTTAAAGGATTTTTCAACTCATGCACCTCTGCAGAGTCTTCACATACACACACAGTGCTGTCTCTCCTGATATTCTCAAACGCTCAGACCCCTAAGGGATTTTTATCCTTCTTCCTTTCTCCTGCAGATGGAGGAATATGGATTCCCTCCTGGTTATCCTTCTACTCAAGAAACTTCTTGCTGAGTGCTGCAGGGTGTTCAACAACCCTGTGAAGATCCCTCAGTGGATTCTTCCTCTAAATTCCAGAACTCAAAGAGTTCTCTTCTCTTCTGTTCCTATCTGCACACCTACTCAATGCCCACCTGGCATAGTATCTTTCTCCTAGAACTTCCAGTAGTTCTATCCTCTGTGCACTCCTTGCACCTGCTCAATGCCCACCTAGCAGAGCTTCACAGAATCCTTAGTGATTCTAGTTCTATCTGAACTCACAACAGAGTTCTTCCTCTGTGCACTCCTTGCACTGGCTCAATGCCCACCTGGAAGAGCTTCACAAAACTCCTCAGTGCTTCTGTCTGTAACTGTGTCTTCCTCCACAGCCTTGCCTCCAAGGTGTTCAGTAACCTTGAAGTCTTCCCTGAGTTGTTGACTCCAGTCCTTATGCCACAACACATCTTTGCCTGAACTAGAAGAATTCAGAAGTGCTTCAGTGCACTAGTATTCAGAGACCGCAGTACTCTGTCACGCCCTCTTGGCATGAAACCACAAAGAAACTCAACCTGGAAATCCAACACACTCCTGCAAATGCACACCTACAGTATACATCTAGAACACATATGAACACTCACAGACATTCATTCAACACAGAATACATGCAGGAAAAACTGCTAATTGTATTAAATATGGCAAATGCCTATATTTACAAGGTGTTCCTGAGCACGGCCTGTAACAAGGTCTCGGCTCTTCTCTTCTCTTCTCTTGCAACCACTCTACTCTACTCTTCCCACTACTCACTACCCTAAGAGATGCAATTCATCTTTTTTAATGAGGAGGCTCTTTGAGCTCTTCCCTCCAATCTACCTACCCTATTCAATTACATTGAATAGTTGTCTAGTCCAGCATCTGGATCTAGATCTCTGCCTTACAAACATTAAAGGCCTATCTTATCTATAGCCTATGCAAAGGCACGGATCTATGGCTCAATAGCCTAAGCAATTAAATTACATTCAATTCAAAGTAAAAGATGAGGGCTGCGCCTCTCTTCAGCATTGAATGCACACGCAAAACACGACTGGCTGGCTGGCGGGCTCACATGGAGAGATGCTCCTGCATCATAGTATCTAAGGAAGTGCACCAAGGTAAACAAAGACTCATATATGGGGTTCTTGGAGTAGATAAAACCCTTGTCAGGGTTACCCCATGAATCCTGTGGCTATAAATGTTAGAGGCCTAGGGGGCAAGGTCAAAAAGTTGTCCCTCAAGTAGATGGAAGAGGTTAATAATATGGATGCGCTATTTGTCTAGGAAAACATGGGCATGGGTGATCCTTCATAAGGGACTTGAAAAAAATATTGGTGTGTTGGGATTTTTTTGCATTGGATACAGAGGAGTCTTCTATAAAAATTATCACTGATTGGTCTTTGAACCTTTCTTTAATTAGATATTTTTTTGTGTTTTCAGGACTTTGTATAGAGGTATATTGCAAGAGTCATGGGTTTAATTTGATTTTTCTAAAAATCTAGGACCCCTATGACATGACGAGAAATAAGTGTTCTGGTTGAGGTTATTCTCGACACAGTGGGTAAAGGATAAAATCCGTTCGTTGGTGGAGACCTGGACCTTACACTCAATAGAGGGGAAGTTTGGGGTTTGGATGATCACCATGATAGGTTGGTTGATTTTTCTCTGGACCACTTCAAGACACTTGGATGGGTAGACATCGAGCCAATGGAACTAAGGCCCACTCAGAAAAACAACAAAGCTGGGATGGTTGGGGTCTCCAAGTGATTGGACAAATTTATAATACATCATGCTTTACTGGACAAGTTAACAAGTTTAAGGTCCTTGAAGGATACCTTGAGGTGCTTGGATCACTTTTCGATTTACCTGGAACTAGTAATGGGAGACAAAAAATGGAAGGCTCCATTTAGGTACAATCCCTGTTGGTTAGAAGAAGGTGATTTCCAGGAAATAGTGAAGTCTTCTTGGAAACACATTGATGTGCATTTAGAGGATTTGTCTTGCGTAAAATTTATAAACTCATTAATGTTGGTAAAAACAAATGTGGTGCCTCGGGTAGAAAAAAGTTTCAAGACAGTTATAACCCTAAATTGCACGATACATTCTTACTTGGCATCAGGCCATCTCATATCCCTTCTTTGCCAAAGCACTGCTGAACAACTCTTTAAAAAACCTCTTTTATAAGGGACCACGTGCCCTACTCCATTACTGCATGCGTGTACATGCTAGCTGACCTAAAACAGCCTGCGTGGACCGACAAAAGCACCAAAAAATGAAAGTTGCCGACGAAACACACAACTTTGGGTGAGTTAACTGAAACTCCCGACCATGCATGGCCAAGGGTTCATCCAAATACCTAGCTCCTTCTAGCCTATAAAAGAAGGTGTAGGGGTCCCATTTGGAAGGAGGAAAAAGATAGCAAAGAAACTCTTCCCAATTGCATATTCCCATTGTCCCAACCCTTTTGCCATCTTTGTGCTAGAAGAGATACAAACCAAAGAAGTTGGAGGAAATTTGAAGAGGAGCCCAGGATCAGGATTTGCGGAGCAGTGGCTGGTCTTGACATTTGTAAGTTGATTCATTTAAAGTAATAAATGAATGCATTTTTCGTCCCACTTTATGAGTTCTTCATAGTACAATAAATATATGTTTGAATCTCTAACCCATTAGTCTATAAGTAAAATGCATGTGTAGTTTGTTGCTTGTTTTGCATACAGGTCAGCTTTGAAAGGAGGACTGCTAACAAGTGATCAAGCAGGAAAAAGGACCGACATCAAACATCCGAAACAAGGTATGTTGGTATAAACCATGTATTTGCTGAAAAGGAATGGGGTTTAAGTCCAGGGATGAAGGTAGAAAGTATATTTATTTTGGTCATATTTGCATGCATAGGATAACCCTATTTGCTAGTCCGTAAGGGGATTTCCCTCACAACAGAATTGGCGAACATACTGGGGAAGTCTCTAGGGTTCCTGGAATTTTATTTTTTGGGTAGTTTTAAAAGACTGGTTTTCTTGCCTGTTTTTTTTATAGTTTCTGTAAAGTCTGAGATAGCAGAGAGTCTGGTTTCCCATACTAGCTGTCTCTGTTATTTGCTTGACTGTGTTTTTTGAGACCCACAGAGGTATACGCGGCCTGCATAAGGTTTGCACGCGTGTACCCACGCCCTACTCTCTTACAGCCCGCATGTGAACGCTAGCTGAAGAAGTAGCAGCAGCGTGTAGAGTCCAAAATGTTTTTGAGGCAGTCATCCTCTTCCTTGTCAGAATCATACATTTTCAGGGTTTTTTTGGAATTCTTTCCAAGTCTTCATGGATTGCAGTCTTGTCTTAGATTGGTTTGCTTTACAAATTTTTTCCTTTCATTGTTTGCTTTTTTCTGTTAAAGAGAGTGTCCAAGTTTTCAGGAGATCCTGGTTATCAATATCAGTGGTCTCTTCCTGGTTTGGATTGTCTGTTTTTAATTTTTCTTAGAGTTTAGAGATACACACGGCCTATATAAGGTTAGCCCACATGTACACGCCTTTTGGCTCTATACAGCTCGTGTTCACATGCTTGCTGTTGGATTATCAATAGCGTGCTTGTACAGGATAGTTTTTGTTGAGGGTAAGGCAGTCATCCTTTCCCTTGATGAGAGTTATACCTCTCAGGTTTTTGAATCTCTGTCTTAGCAGTCAGTAGCTTAGGGTTGATCTTAGCCATATCTTTCTTTTTCATTTAAAAACAAAAAAAAAAGTTGTCATTAAAAAGAATTTTTTAGGGTTTTTAGACAAGTGTGAGTCATTTTTTTAAGTTGCTATTGTGTGATTTCTTGAAGTGATTCTTTGTGATCTGAGATTTAGGCCAGAATTTTTTTTCTTAGTTTTTTACTTGTTGGCATTTTTCCTTTTTGCTTTATTAGCATTTAAATAAAAAAAAATAAAAAAATCTCTTTCATTTTCTTGTTTGGTTGAAAAGTGTGATTCTGCATTATTAGCCAGGGAAAAGTCTTTTATTTCATAAGTTTTTGCAGTTTACTTAGATCATGAGTAGCTCGTAGTCGAGTGAAATTCCTTTTGAGTTTGCTGTCCAAAATCTTAGAAATTTTTTTTTTTTTTTTTTTTGAAAAGTTGTTGAAATTTTGCATTAAGTGAAAGTTTTGTTTCCAGCTTATTATTCATTTTTTCTTTCATCTTTTACACATCATCAGTTTCACTTTCATACCCCTTGACATAAGACAAAGCCATAAAATTAACGCTGAATCTAAAATTTATTAGACTTTTATGTTTGTAGGGTTAATCAACTAGTTCAGGATTAGGGCCTTGGATTAGGTTGGAGAGGAAACTCTTCAAGGCAATTACAATTAAACATTGGAGTCTGAGTTAGGGAGTGTCTAAGTCTAGTATCATGAAAGTTATTCAGGACCCACTTTCAGGACCCGCCTCTAACATAGGGGATAAACATGAGGTCACGTGCGGAAAGGTAGCAGAGATAACCCCTCCAAAGCTGGACCAATTGTAGTGGAGAACACATATAGAGGGCTTGTTTTGGGATTCCGTCGATTGCATTTGCCACGGGGCTTCATGGGTCTCGAATCCGTTCAAGGTCCTCAATTTTCTTCTGGACCACTTGCTTTTAATACCCTTGATAGGTTTCTAGCTCGATACCCTGCTTATTGTGGTCTACCCGACTTTTGACTGTACCCGACTGGTGACTGTTTGCGCGTTGGCAACCTAGTTGCCTATCTTTTTTAGGGACATACATAGGTGACTGTGGGGGTATACCACGGTACCTAGAACAGACATCGGGCCACACTTTTCAGAGTATACCCAGAGGGTGCTTCCGTTTTCGAGTTTCACTTGCACCTGTAAGTTGCTCTAGTGTTGGTTGTTGTAACTAATCTTCCAATTAAATTAGTGTTTGCCTGTCTTATCTTATAGGGAATTTTTTAGTATGTGTTACTTTTGAGCATTTAGACTACCCAACAGTGTCTTTGATCTTCTCACATAGTAGAGGATCATGAGCTTCACCAGTCACGAAGGCTTCTTGGCCTGCTGCCAGTTACACTAGAGCCACCCCCGCCACCATTAAGACAAAATCTAGACCAACAAGGGTCTTTTGAAGCGATCAGGTCACAAGAAATTGTGCTCGACCAACATCCAAAGGAATCGACTGTTTTGGACCTTGGAGTGAATGCTCTTGGCTCGGTTGAAACCCCAACCACTGATTACTTGGCACCTTTCATCGTACCAATTCAATTTTACAAGTGCCAGAGAGTGTCACACACAACAATGGAAACAAATGCTGTTACTCCTTCTAGGAATTCTTCAATTCCCACTATGGTTGTCACCACAGGAGAGTTTTCACCATAGGAGAGTTTTCACCTCCTAACTCACTGTCACCAGTCTGAGCCACCATAGTATTTGGCAGCGTCCACAACCCCTTTCACACCAAGTGTGATATGCCCTCCGTTCTCTTACGGGATGCCTAGTTCGGGTACAAGTCCTGTACTTTCCTACTCCACTTTACAGACTTTAGGTCTGGGGGTAGGGAGCTCTAGTGCTCCTCTGCAAGGTCACATGGGGGGCACTCCTACTCCTTTTAACGCTTTCCCTTATGGAGGAGGTCATATCCCTCCTTCGTCCCCTTCACTTGGTGGCTCACATCAGCAATCCGCAGGGAAACCTACACACCATAGTTTACTCGGAGCAGGGAGTCAAGGACCACCTTCGCATAACATGCTGGTAGGTTCGACACCATTTTCTTTGATCGAAATGTTTGGTAACAATACCTTCTCATCACCCACCTTCTCGACTGGGGGCAATCCTAGTTTTGGACAATCTATTCCTGTGCAGGGTACTATTCCTGCACAGGGGGCAAACCTAGGAACTTCTTCCGCATCAGGGCCTTGGAATTCTTGGCAGGGATTTGTTCCCTCATCCAGAATGCCGATCTGGGGTAATTCTTTCCACAATCAATGGAACCCTGGACAAACTACTATACCTATCCCGATAGGACTGACATGGGGCAACCCTTCCCAAAGTCCTTCAAATGTAATGCATGCCCAACCATCTATGTCCTATTTTGGAAATCAATTGATGATGTCTCCACATACGCAAAATCCATACACTGGCCAGGGCCATGGTTTCTACTAGCATTCAGGCCAACAACCGAACTTTTCCTGGCAACCTGGTGCTAGTCAAACTCCAGGCCCCTTTTTCCCAAGTTATCACCAACAACCCAAACTACCTTTCCTGGCGACTTTGCACTTGCCAGATTTGACAAGGTTGTTGAATGACCCTATCTATCACGATCCACGTTGGCCTCCTATGCCGACGAAGTTTCCTTCGGACATCCCAAAGCCTGACAAAGATCCAGGAGATCATGTGACTACCTTCCATATTTGGTGCTCATCTAACTTGTTGAAAGATGACTCCGTACAGTTGCGATTGTTTCAACGTACTCTCATTGGGAGTGCCACGAAATGGTACATTGAGCTCGATTTCTCAAGATACTCTTCCTTCGACGAATTGGCGATGGGTTTCCTAAACCATTTTCAGTTACCTGTGAGATACAATGCTGGCACAGAGCTGCTCGCCAATTTCAAATAGACAACAACGGACCATATCTCTAATCATATCCGAGAATGGAAATGCCGAAAAAGTTTAATTAAGGTTCCAGTCCCACCAACATTACTGCTTGAGTGGTTCCTTAAGTCTTTGGTCCCATAGTTATCCAAATACGTCGCGACGTCGATATTATTCTCTGAAGAAGACGCCATCATGAGGGCTCAACAATTTGAGCTCATCTGTTCTGAGTCTAGTTTATTATACAACATCTTTCCAGATGCGCCACGCTCAATACTTGATAAAACTAGATAGAGAGTTGTACCACATGCCGATGGTATTGTTGGTTCAACACAAACAAACCCCATTGAGCAATTGATGAAGCAGTTGTAACAGTTATCTATACAACACATAGCGTCCAACCAAACTACTGCTTTGGCTGCTCCCCTTACCAAAACGTTGGAGGTACACACAATGCAATCGACTAACCCAAAGGCCACCCAACAGCCTAAAGGAAAGAAAAAACAACGAAAGAAGGGTAAGGGGGATAAAAAACCTACCGATAATGCTGGCGGGGACAAAACTAAGAAACAAAAGGCGAGGTATCCATGCAACTTGTGCGTGGAAGACCACCCGACCCATCTATGTCCTCGGCTTGCAGAAGCCCAAAAGTTTTTGACGCAGCAATAGCTTGCTATGTTGACCAATCCATTTCAATATGGGAAAAATCTAACCCAAGCCTCTGGAAGCACGGAAGGGGGCAACCAAGAACCCTTTCCACCTGTGAACAACCCTGCATCCGCGAACGTATATATGGTTAGGGGTGATGATTTTATATCAACTAGAGCGCATGACTATAGTAAACCAAGCACTTCTGAGAAGGGTAAAGAAGCTGAACTCCCATCTCTTCCTCTACAGATTGAGAAGACGTTGGGCGAAATGATGACATGCATTCCCAAAGGCGCATTCAAAAAAGCTTCTCATAACCCAAAGGTAAGGGCTGCCCAGAAATACTCTGTGGTGGAAGATTTATCACAAACCCCTTGTGCGATGTTCGCTTTGGAGGTCCTCCAAAGCTGCCCTTCCTAGAGGAAAGCCTTGTTAACCACTTTAGGATCTACCAAGACTTGTAATCCAAGTACAATCATGCTGGATACAACTGAATTAAAACCTCGTCTACCTTACCACGTAGCATTTCAGATAGTAGTGGCTTATCCCATGAAAAATTTTACTCGGAATATCTTCTGCACGGTGGTTGATGAGGGTGCCTCGACATGCGTTATGTCGTTAGCATGTTGGAAGGCCATTGGCCATCCCGTTTTGTCTCTGTCACCTACTCTCCTCATTGCTTTCGACGATCGTTCGTTCCGACCACATGGTATCATTCCTTCTTTCCCTCTGCAGTTAGGAGGGAAGACCATGTGTGTTGAAGTAGAGGTAGTCAATGCTCCCCTCGACTATAACCTTTTGTTAGGAAGGAGTTGGACTTATGCCATGCAAGATGTGGTTGCTACAGTTTTCTGGGTCTTTTTGTTTCCACATGAAGGCCAAATAGTGACCATCGATCAATTGTCTTTTTCCAGACTTTACCCTGCATTGGGGGCATCCACAGTCCCGATGATTGATAATCCTCAACCAGGTGTCGTCAACATAGGGGTTGGTTTGTGCCCATATTTGATGGGTACCTTTGATTACCCACCCCCTCAAGGCGATATTAAGTTTATATCCAATCACCATAAGGTTGAGATTTTTCAAGTTTCGTCGTTCCACACGACTCACTTCGACGATCCGTGGATACTTCCTCCCCCATGGGCCACGATGGATGGGACAGGGCACCCGGGCATGTCCATGCCCTTGTCCGCAGCTGAAGTAGCGTACTCTTTAGTCCAACAAACTTCAGCCCACACTGATCCAACTCCTGCAAAGTAGTTCGATCCACTACAATAGCCTATTTGGGCTCAGGGTTCTCTCGCTCACACTGATTCATTAGACTTAGTCTTGCCCTCTGATGAAGCAATACTTGAAGCAATGACTAGTCCAGATAAACCCTGGGAAGATCTTCATCACAGATCATACTTCCTCCCAGAGTTAAGCTGAATTGAAGTGGGAGAATTCTCTGTGACTATGATGGGAGATCGGTCTTGTCCTAATAATCCCATAACTACACATGCGGTTTATGCTGAGGGTAATATGGAAACTGTCGCTGAAACCTTACCGATCAATATCTCTTGAAACCCTAGCATCATGGAGAACATCTTCGTTAGAGCTGACTGCTCCCTCGAAGAGATTCAAATCTACACATATCTTTTTAAAGAATTTCGCGACGTTTTTGCCTGGTCTTACAAGGAAATTCCAGGCATCGATCTGAAAATAGTTGAACATGAAATCACAACGTATCCTGATGCCAAGCTAGTTCGGCATAAGCTTTGTCCAGTTAATCCTAAGAAAGCAGCAACCATTAAGGTTGAGTTTGAGAAATTGCTAAAAGCTGGGTTTATCTATCCTACCCATTTGACCCAATGGGTGTCAAACCCTGTGCCGGTCAATAAAAAACAAGGCACAATTCATGTATGTATCGACTGCCGTGATTTGACCAAGGCATGTCCAAAGATAATTTTCCCACACTGTTCATCAACCAGATCATTGATGAATGTGCGGGTTGTGAAGCCTTTTCTTTCATGGACGGTTTTTCGGGATATAATCAAATACAAATCAAACCCGAAGACCAACACAAAATGACATTCATCTGTCCATGGGGTGCATTCGCGTATCGTAAGATGCCTTTTGGTCTCAAAAATGCTAGAGCCACCTTTTAGCGGGCCATGTCTTTTGCTTTCCATGACCTAAAGCATATAGTCAAGGCTTACTTAGATTATTTAGCATCTCGATCTTGCAAGAGAACGGATCATCCCACACACCTTCGACTTATCTTCAATTGTTGTCGCTACTTTCAGATTCATCTAAATCCGAAGAAGTGAAACTTCTGCGTAATGTCAAGACAATTGTTAGGTTTCATAGTGTCAACAACAGGGATCATGGTCGATCCTCTCAA
>JASDQU010100489.1:437729-448461 GCA_032191745.1 Picea mariana | reverse complement strand
CGGTAGCCACTTTAGGAATTTTATGATGTTTGAACTTAACGAAAAGTTGGGTCTTCGCCATGATAACTCAATGCCCTATTATCCACAAGCCAATGGCCAAGTTGAAGTGATTAACAAAGTTCTCATAACTATGCTCCAACGAATGATAGGGATTCATAAAACAAGTTGTCACACAATATTGTTTTCGGCATTGTGGGTGTACCGGACATCTGTCAAGTCTGCTACTGGGTTTACACCTTTCCGGTTAGTTTATGGTGTGGAAGCCATTCTCCCTATCGAATGTGAGATACCCTCTTTAAAAATAGTTGTTGAACTCCTACCCAACACTTTTGCTGAAGAAGAATGTCTATTGTATCTAATGCGATTAGACAAAACTTGACATGATTCCACCCTAGTAATAGAAGCCCAGAAAAAGCGTGTCAAGGCCCAATACGACAAACATGTCAAGCCTCGCATTTTCTCCGAAGCTGATCTTGTTCTTCTCTACGAACAAGATCAAGATGTGTTAGGAGCCGAGAAATTCAAACCTATGTGGTGAGGTCCTTACATTATTCGATGAGTTTTGGAAAAAGGAGCTTATGAGTTGGTAGATTACGATGGTATCCCTTTGAGTGAGCCCAGGAATGGGTTGTACTTGAAGAAGTACTATGCATAAAATCATCTATGCACTAGTACTTGTATTTTTATTGTATCATACTTTTTGTGTGTTACTATATCTTGCTTTTGTTGTTATCTGGTCTCTACCCTTATGTGATGTTGTGTTTGATTTCCAGATGTTGGATTCTTCGCTATCCTATGCTGGCTTTGTTGATGGCGCTAGCCGTAGTACTCAGAACCTTGCTTCTGCTGCGTGGGCAATTTACACCCCTACAAACGAACTTGTCTCCTTACAAGGTGTGTGCCTCGGCCGTGCGACCAACAACATTGCAGAGTATAGCATCGTTATTGAATTATTAGGTGATGCTATCTCGCTCAGAATTCCTCATTTGGTTGTGCGACTTGATTTGCAGCTTGTATCACTGCAGTTAAGTAATGTCTACTCTATTCGAAGTCCTACTTTGTTACGGGTGTATTTGTGAATTCTCCTCTTGGAACGTCATTTTGATCACATTGAATATCAACATATTCCTAGATTTCTAAATACATTAACAGATGCATTGGCTAATTATGTATTGGACAGACATTTGAATTATTTATAAATCAATCACATCAATATTCACACAATATAAGGTAAACCGGTAGAATTCATTTATATATATAACGATCAAAAGAGTTTTTACAAAAAGTTTGTTCGAATACCAAAATGTCAAAATTTGAAGTTCATAGCTTCTACAAAGTGACATCATGGATGACGTTCATGGTAACACATGACTGCTCGAGCAACCCTACAGAGCAGTCGACTCATGGACCTTGACACTCCTACAGTATGATGTTGATCGCATCGTGGAACCTCTTCGAGAGTCATGTCTGGAATATCTATGGTCAAGCCCTCTAGATTTTGTTCCACCACTTGATAATCCTCAGCATATTGTGGCACTACTGCTACCTCTCCTCGCCATTGAATGGGAGAGGTACCAGGAGGTTTGTAAGGTCCAACATCTGTGACATCAACAAATGATTTTGTATTAGTCTTTGCATGAACATATAAAACAAAAACATTTGAATATGATAAAAATTCACAAAACATTTAAAAAGAGAAAAATGTGTGTACTTCTTACCAAGGTCCCTCCACTGAGCATCCTCTGGCAGTACTAAATCCAGATCTCCTCGGAAATCCAACCCGGCATAAGCATAGTCATCAACCATCAACATCTAGGGTTGAAGTTAGTCAAAGAAGGTATCATCAAACTTGATGATCGGTCCTGCTACGTGTCGGGCCATGAGGCGACACCATCTCAGCATCCTTGGATCCCTGAGAGCCGGTAAATTCCACTCAACCTGCAGTCTTAGTAAGGGAACCCGCTCAAGGAAGAAGGATGCCAACAAAGATCCGTACCCAAATTTCTTCAGGTCACCTCGTCTACATTTGGTCAATTGCTTTTTTATACTACGAAGCACAGCATCTGCCGAGTTGAACACCCGAGGTTCAATACACTCGATGACATACTGGAAGTAACTCTATAACACCATGTGAGGAGCGGAACTTCTAGCCATCCGAACTATGGTGAATAGCATAGTACAGAGGGTCAAATCTTATACCCCCCAAATAGCTACTTTTCCTTTCTTTCTCTCAGCCTCGGGAACACAGTGTAAACGACAATACTCACTCATCTGCAGCCCACGACCTCTGCTACCAGTCAAGCTCACATAGTACCCCCGCCAGGACAATCCAGTTAAAAATTAAATGTCATCAATGTCTAAGGACAGTGTGTGGACCTCCACATGAAATACCTGCTGCTCAGGGTCCCACATACGCACCGGGTACTCTAATAGTCTGACTTGGGCCCTCATGCCTGGGATGCAAAAGTACTTCAGGAGTCCACAGTCTCTCAAAGTAGCTATAGTAGGTGGATGATTTTCGGCCATTGCATGGTCTTCTTCGTTCTCCCTTTCACGCCATTCAAGCACCATTTTGATGACCAATTATCTGCATAAGGAACACAAAAAGAAGATTATCAACTTTTTTCATGATTTGGTTCTTGTTCATTGGCTAAATTTTTAAAAAAAAATTGAGCTTTGTGGTTCTCGCAGGTGCCCTATGTGCACAGTGTGAGAACCTCGCAAGCTACCTTAGGCTCACCTGCAAGAATGCCCCATTATTGCAGGTCCCGTATAGCCTACCTGCGATAATGGCAGCGCGCAAGTAGGGCTCCAAAAATCAAGTTAAAAATGAAATTTTAACGAATGAAATTGCAAAATTAAACCATGAAAGTGTTAAAGACTAAGAGACTACCTTACTATCGCTGACGGCTCGCTGAATGGACGATCGTACGATCGTAGCTCCCACAATCTGATGCCAAACTTTGAGGGTAAAAGAGGGGTTTTTTGAGTTCAAATAGTGGAAAGGTAAAAATGATGTGGTAAAAAGAGTATTTACTCCTTTTTATTTACTTTTACTATGTCATTTGGTTTTTTATGATTTTTTATCTATTAAACCCTAATCCCTAATGTCATTTTGAGTGAACCTTTTGTAGGCGTAATGACTTCGATGGTCAAAAACAGGGATACAGATATGTTTTTCTTTGTCGTCGCCTGTTTTTGATTGTTTTTTAGGGTTTTTATATAAAACCTCGAGCATGGTCTTTGTCCGTTCTTGTGCTCGAAAATACATGAGAATGTGATCGAGCATACTTTTATCACTTTTTCAGGCTCAACAAGGTTATACGAAAAAGGAACCCCCCTGGAGTCCTCTTTAAGCTATTTTCAGACTCTCTAAACATGAAAAGATCGTCGAGCGACCTTGCTATTTTTATGCTCGATAAAGTATTTGAGGTAAGCATCTTGTGAGCAATAATTTATCTCTTTTTCGGTCTCATCCAGACTATTTTACGAAAAAGTAACTAAGAGAGTTCTCTTTTAAGTGTTTTTCAAACTCTATAATCATGAAAAACCTTTGAGTTTTCTATCTCTGGACTCGTTAAACAAACATTGACAGACCCGTAATGGGACCGAACCACTCCTTCTTAGGGTTTGTTAAACATACTCCGAGGGACTCGTCCGAAGGATGAGATTACATCAACAAGCATATGTTATCCTCCTCAAGCTTGCATAAAAATAAAGAGGTACTCGCCAGAAATGGTGGGGGGAAATGGATATGTTTTCATCTTCATATTGATTGGCAGTAAGTGTCACTCTTGAACATGACACCCCCTATTCATCATTTGAAGCCAATTTGGGAAATCCATTTGTCTCTCATTCGATTTTATACAAGGTCATTCCCTGTGTCGTATTTGAGTCAATGCTACCAAATCATTGGTCGTTTCGTTCATATGTTCAAGAGAAGTCCATCTGAAACCTATATTGAGTCGGCCATCTGCAGTTATCCATTCTCTTTGTGTCGGCCTTCCCTGTGTCTTGTCCAATTTACATCACACTCAGTTTCACCTTCAAAATATGTTACTCATTTTGTGTCATTGATGGGGGATACATCAAGGCCCTCCTGTGACAAGTCTTGTTCCATCGAATTCATCTCATTATTCAGAATCAAGACTTAGAAATTACTTGGTACCTTGGAGCTTGCATGCCTCAATGGTAGGTTTCCTAGCTTTCGATAGTGGGTTTACATCATTGACCCCTGATCAAAAGATTCCATCAGATATTCAACTTCAACTCATTCATTCACACTCGATGGATTGTACTAGAGTACCTTGGAAGTCATTGACATCAATGGTGATTTCCCTCTCACTTGTTAACGGTTTCATCAATGACCGGTAATCAAGTGGTTTCTGCCATGTTCGACTTCGACACATGTAATCACATGGTTAGATTCATACTTTGGGCGACGAGATTGAAGACCCTGGATATCATCTTTTTTTCCAGGTTGCAATGGAGCATGTATAATCTGCGACACATAGATCCACTGTGTATGTATCGTGGCTATGTCATTTTAATTTGAAATTTCTCACATAGATCCACAGTGTATTCCTGGTGGCTATGCTATATTTTGACGGCATGGATCCATAGTGTATGATTGGTGGCAATGACCCAGGTCTACAATTTTCATCAGTATATGATCTCAGTATGGGAATGCCGACCTCAAAATTGGTATATATGATATTTTGTAGATGCTTGGTTGTTCGCAGGTTTTCGATTAGGTGTGCTCCTGGTTTCCAACACACACATGCAGCTTACAAAGTCTTTCAGCTGTCACTGGTTCTAACCTCATACTTTGGGGGGGGATTTTGTTACCCATGATTTTGGTCATCATGATGATGTATTGATGATGGTGTACTCAGGCTCTTGATAAGAACTTTATCCTGAGAAAAGTTACTTTCATCTCTTCCAAGAAAGCTCATTTTGAAGAAGGTTCGCAGGTTGCTAGTATATTTGGGTGCGAGAATGCCTGATTCTCGCAAGCTGATTTAAGCCAGGGTATGAACTTCTCGCATTGTGTTAAACATCTAGGGTGTGAACCCTTCCTAAAGCATGGAAAAAGATGAATTCTCGATTTTTTTAGAAGGGAATCTTCTAGAAGGATGGGTTGGCATTCGAATGGTTATCCTAATACTGGATTCCCTAATATTTTGGGATCATTCTTATCCAAGTAACTAATTCATTCTCTCCTATATATTGAGGGAATTCTCATGGAAAAGGTTAAGAAAGATTTATTGGAGAATTGGTGAAAAGAATTGTGTGAAGGAATGAAGCTTGAACAATAGCTTGGAGACTCTAGCAATTCTATCAAGAGGATTTTATCTTCTTCATACAAGGATTGAGAAAGTGTGTGTGTTGGAGCCAAGAGTCATCGAAAGGAAGTTTGTGACATCAAGGCATAGGTTGTAATCTTTACTTTCGATTAATATGATACAGTGGCATGTCCTTTTCCTATAAAGCTATTTCCACTTTATTGTGTAATTCCTTGATCATACACATAGGTTGACTATTGAATATATTGTGCTATCTTCGCTTTGGTTGGTTTGTGTTGTCTTGTTCTTGACTTCATGAGAGAACTAGAGTGAAGCAAGAGGAACAGAGACCCTAGGAACAATATAAAGGTATGTTACTTGTTCCTTCCTACTAGTTGATTCAATGGTCAAAACTTAGGGAAAGAGTCATGTCCTGTCCTGTTGATTTCAATACCCTTGACAGGTTTCTGGCTCAATATCTTGCTCATTGTGGTCTACCCAACTTTCGACTGTACCCACCTAGTGATTGTTCGCACGCTGGTAACCTAGTTGCCTATCTTTATTAGGGACATACACAAGAGACTGGGGGGGTATACCGTGGTACCTAGGATAGACATTGGGCCATGCTTTGCAGAGTATACCTGGAGGTTGCTTCCATGTTCGAGTTGCACTTGCACCGATAATTTGCTCTAGTGTTGGTTGTTGTAACTGTTCTTCCAATTAATTTAGTGTTTGCATGTCTTACCTTCTAGGGACATTTTTAGTGTATGTTACTTTTGAACGTTTAGACTACCCTAGAGTGTCTTTTATATTCTCACACAGTGGAGGATCATATGCTCCGTTGGTCATGAAGGCTTCTTGGCCTACCGTCGGTTACACTGGAGCCACTCCCGCCACCATTAAGGCAAAAGCTAGACCAACAAGGGTATTTTGAAGTGACCAGGTTACAAGCAATTGTGCCTGACCAACATCCAGAAGAATCGACCATTTTGGACCTTGAAGTGAACGCTCTTGGCCCGGTTATAACCACAACCACTGATTTCTTGGCAACTTTCATCGTACCAATTCAATTTTATGAGTGCTAGACAATGTAGAACACAACAATGGGAACAAATGTTGTTACTCCTTCTAGAAATTCTTCAATTCCCTTTATGGTTGTCACCAAAGGAGAGTTTTCACCTCCTAACCCACCATCATCGGTCCGATCCACCATGGTCTTGATCGCTTCTACATCGCACAGTGGTCTGATCCAATCTTTGGCAGTGACCATAACCCCTTTCACACCAAGTGAAATAGGCCCTCCGTTCTCATACGGGATGCCTATTTCGGGTACAAGTCCTATACTTTCCTACTCCACTTTACAGACTTTAGGTCTGGGGGTAGAGAGCTCTATCGCTCCTCTGCAAGGTCACATGGGGGGCACTCCTGCTCCTTTTAATGCTTTCCCTTACAGAGGAGATGATATCCCTCCTTCGTCCCCTTCACTCGGTGGCTTTCATCAGCAATCTGTCGGTCAACCTACATACCATAGTTTATTTGGAGTGGGGAGTCAAGGACCACCTTCGCATAGTATGTCAATAGGTTCGACACCATTTTCTTTGGCCAGAACATTTGGTAACAATGCCTTTTTGTAAGCCGTCTTCTCAATTGGGGGAAATCCCAGTTTTGGACAATCTATTCCTATGTAGGGTACTATTCCTACACAGGGAGCAAACCTAGGAACTTCTTCCGCATCAGGTCCTTGGAATTCTTGGCAGGGATCCATTCCCTCGTCCAGAATGTCGACCTGGGGTAATCCTTTCCACCATCAATGGAACCCTAGACAAACTACTATGCCTATCCCCACATGACAGACATGGGGCAACCCTTCCTAGATTCCTTCGAATATAACGCCTGCCCAAGCATCTATGTCCTATTTGGGAAATCAGCCAATGATGTTTCCACATATGCAAAATCTATATGCTCACCAAGGCCATGGTTTCTACCAGAGTCCGGTCCAGCAACCAAACTTTTCCTGGCAACTTGGTGCCAGTCAAACTCCAGGTCCCTTTTTACCAAGTTATCACCAACAACCCAAACTACCCTTCCTGGCGACTTTGCACTTGCCAAATTTTACAAGGTTGTTGAATGACCCTATTTGTCACGATCTGTGTTGGCCTCCTATGGAAATGAAGTTTCCTTCAGACATTCCAAAGTTCAAAGCCAAGCCTAATGAATATCCAGGAGATCATGTGACTACCTTCCATCTTTGGTGCTCATCTAACTCATTGAAAGATGACTCCGTACAGTTGCGATTGTTTCAATGTGCTCTCATTGGGAGTGTTGCAAGATGGTACATCGATATCAATCACTAAAGATACTCTTCCTTCGGTGAGCTGGCAATGGCTTTCCTAAATCATTTCCAGTTACCTGTGAGATACAACACTGCCACAGAGCCACTAGCCAATTTTGAACAAACAACATTGGACCATATCTCTGATCACATATGAGAATGGAGATGCCAGAAGAGTCTAATAAAGGTGCCAGTCCCACCAGCATTCCTACTTGAGTGGTTCCTTAAGTTTTTGGCCCCCCAGTTATCCAAAGACGTCGTGACGTCGGGAGTATTCTCAGAAGAAGACGCCATCATGAGCGCTCAACAATTTGAGCTCATATATTCTCATTCTAGTTTATTATATAACATCTTGCTAGATGCACCATGCTCAATCCTTGATAAAACTAGACAGAGAGATGGACCACATGCCGATGGTATTGTTGGTTCAGCACAAACAAATCCCACTGAGCAATTGACGAAGTAGTTGCAACAGTTATCTATACAACACACATTGGCCATCCAAACCACTACTTTGGCTTCTCCCCCTACCAAAACATCGGAGGTACACATAGTGCAATCGACTAACCTAAAGGCCACCCAGTAGCCTGAAGGAAATAAAAAAAAATGAAAGAAAGGTAAGGGGGATAAAAAACCCACCGATAATGTTGGCGGGGATAACGCTAAGAAACGAAAGGTGAGGTAACCATGAAACTTGTGCACGAATGGCCACCCGACCCATCTATTTCCTCGGCTTACAGAAGCCCAAAATTTTGTGATGTAGCAACAACCTACTATGTTAACCAATCCATTTCAACATGGAAAAAATCTAACCCAAGCCTCTGCAAGCACAGAAGGGGGCAGCCAAGAATTCTGTCTGCCTACGAACAAACCCGCATCCATGAACGTATATATGGTGAGGGGTGACTCTTTTATATCGACTAGAGCGCATGACTATAGTAAACCAAGCACTTCTGAGAAGGGCAAAGAAGTTGAAATCCCATCTCTTCCTCTATAGATTGAGAAGACGTTAGGCAAAACAATGACACACATTCCAAAAGGCGTATTCAAAAAGGCTTCTCATAACTCAAACGCAAGGGCCACCTAGAACTAATCTATGGTGGAAGATTTATCACAAACCCCTTGTGCGATGTCCACTTTGGAGTTCCTCCAAAGCTTCTCTTCTCAGAGGAAATCCTTTTTAACCGCTTTAGGATCTATTGAGACTTGTAATCTAGGTACAATCATGCTGGATACAACTGACTTAAAACCTTGTCTACCTTACCATGTAGCATTCCAGATAGTAGTGGCTTATCCCACGAAAACTTTTACTCATAATATCTTCTGCATGGTGGTTGATGAGGGCACCTCGACATGTCTTATGTCGTTGGCATGTTGGAAGGCCATTGGTCAGCCTATTTTTTCTCCATCACCTACTCTCCTGACTGCTTTTGATGGTCATTTGTTCTGACCACATGGTATCATTCCTTCTTTCCCCACGCAGTTAGGAGGGAAGACCATGTGTGTCGAAGTAGAGGTAGTTGATGCTCCCCTCGACTATAACCTCTTGTTAGAAAGGATTTGGACTTATGCCACGCAAGCTGTGGTTTCTATAGTCTTTTGGGTCTTGTTGTTTCCACACGAAGGCCAGATAGTGACCATTAATCAATTGTCCTTCTCTAGACCTGACCCTTCTTTGGGGGCATCCACGGTCTCGATGATTGATTATCTTCAACCCGGTGTCATCAATGTAGGGGCTAGTTTCTGCCCATATTTGATGGGTACCTTCGATTACCTGCCCCCTCAAGGTGATATCAAGTTTATATCCAATCACCATAAGGTTGGGATTTTTCAAGTTTCATCATTCCGCATGACTTACTTTGACAATCCGTGGAGACTTCCTTCCCCATCGACCAATATGGATGAGACAGGGCATCCAGGCATGTCCATGACTTTTTTCGTAGCTGAATTAGCATACTCCTTAGTCTAGCAAACTTCAGCCCACATTGATCTATCTCCTGCACAACAGTTAGATCCACTTCTAGAGCCTATTTGGGCTCAGGTTTCTCTCTCTCACACTGATTCATTAGAATTAGTCTTGCCCTCTGATGAAGCAATAATTGAAACAATGACTAGTTCAGATAAACCCTGGGAAGATCTTTATCATAGATCATACTTCCTCCCAGATTTAAGCCAAATTGAAGTGGGATAATTCACCGTGACTATGATCGGAGATCAGTCTTGTCCTATTAATCCCTTAGCTACACATGAGGTTTATGCTAAGGGTAATATGGAAACTATCGCTGAAACCTTACCAATCAACATCTACCAAAACCCTGACATCATGGAGAATGTCTTCGTCGGAGATGACTATTCTCCCAAAGAGATTCAAATCTACACAGATCTTTTCAAATAATTTTGCGACGTCTTTGCCTGGTCTTACAAGGAAATGCCAAGCATCGATCCAAAAATAGTTGAACATGAAATCACAACGTATCCTGATGCCAAGCCAATTCGGAAAAAGCTTCATCCAGTTATTCCTAAGAAAGCAACAACCATTAAGGTTGAGTTTGAGAAATTGCTAAAGGTCAGGTTTATCTATCCTATCCATTTGACCCAATGGGTGTCAAATCCTGTACCAGTCAATAAAAAACAAGGCACGATTCATGTATGTACCAACTTCCATGATTTGAACAAGGCATATCCCAAAGATAATTTTCCCACACCTTTCATCGACCAGATCATTGATGAATGTGAAGGTTGCAAAGCCTTTTCTTTTATGAAAGGTTTTTTGGGATATAATCAAATCCAAATCAAATCCAAATACCAATAGAAAATGGAATTCATCTGTCCATGGGGTAAATTCACATATTGTAAGATGCCTTTTGGTCTCAAAAATACTGGAGCCACCTTCCAGTGGGCCATGTATTTTTCTTTTCATGACCTCAAGCATATATTCGAGGCTTACCTAGATGATCTATCATCTCAATCTCGCAAGAGAACAGATCATCCCACACACCTCCGACTTATCATTGAACATTTTCACTACTTTCGGATTCTCTTAAATCCAAACAAGTGCAGCTTTAGCGTAATGTCAGGAAGATTGTTAGGTTTCATAGTGTAAACAATAGGGATC
>JASDQU010100489.1:417331-437601 GCA_032191745.1 Picea mariana | reverse complement strand
TTTAGTTTAGGAATATGACTTGTTCTCAGAATACGTGATCTACTACCTGAGTCGAGGCCTCGTAGGACCGGAACTCAATTATTCTCACATCGAAAAACTTGTGTTGGTAGTGGTTCATGTTGTTCAACAGTTCCGTTATTATGTTCTGTTTCGCAAGACCACCATCATTATTGTCGTGAATCCATTCCAGTACATGTTGACACGACGGGTAATAGGCAGAAAAATCAGTAGATGGATAGTCATCCTCTAGGATTTTGACTTAGACTTCATTTCAACAAAGTCCAAAAAATCATTGGTCTTCACAGAACTTATTTCGAAACTTTCGGTTGAGTCAAGTGACGTTGTGCCTGAAGAATCGCCTATCCAGGGGGATATGTTTTTTATCACATCTTCGGATCCCTGGTATGGAGATATAATTATCTATCTCTAGACTTTGAAGTTCCCTACCACTGCTTCTCGTGATGAGCATCGACACATACGCCATCAGGCTAATAATTATCTCATAATCGATGATACTTTGTATTGGATAGGTGTAGACTTCATCCTACGCCGATGTCTCACTCATGAGGAAGTAGTTATCATGCTTAACGATTTCCATACCGAAGCTTGTGGTGATCATTTTTCTGGGTTGGCAACAACCCAAAAGATTCTATGAGCAGGTTACTTCTGGCCGACACTTATCAAAGATTGTATCGAATTGATCAAGAAGTGCCATATGTGCCAAATCATCTCTCGGAAGATGAGGTCACATCCCACTCCCATGTTTCCTATCATCATAGTTGGTCCCTTCACTAAGTGGGGGATTGATTACACTACTTGCAACCCTCCTTCAGCAAGGGGGCACTACTATATCATCGAAGTTGTAGACTACTTCACAAAGTGGGTCGAAGCTATGCCAACGTTTAAAGATGATGGAGAGACTGCAACTCTCTTTTTATTCAACCAGATCATAGCAAGGTTCGATGCCCCGAGGGAGATTTTCACTGACCATGGAAGTCACTTTCAAAATTAGATGATGACCAAATTAAAATCCAAGCTTGGGTTATGGCAAGAACATTCACCACCCTACNTACAACGAACTATCAACTCAGCCAAGTCAAATTGGCATTTGATGTTATACTCGACATTATGGGCTTACCAAACATCTGTTAAGACTGCAACCAGTTTCTCACCTTTTCAACTCATTTACGGGCTGGAGGTAGTCTTTCCCATCGAATGTCAGATCCCATCTCTAAAGTTAGCAGTACAATTATTTCCAGACACTTCTCCACTCGAAGAACGGTTAGTATACCTAGAGCAGCTCAATGAGCAGCATAGTGATGTGGCCCTGGACAATAAATCTCACAAACATAAGGTCAAGTGTCAATATGATAGGTCCGTTCATCCTCAAATTTCCTCTGTAGGTGACCTTGTCTTGGTCTATGACCAAGATAAGGACCCCCTAGGGGCAGGCAAATTCAAACCCATGTGGTTCAGACCTTTTATCATAAAAGAGGTATTAAAAAAGGGTGCTTATCGTATGGTTGATTTTGAAGGGAATGCTTTGGCAGAGCCTAGAAATGGGCTCTACCTCAAGAAGTATTACTCATAGGCAGGTCACTGTGGGTAACTTTTTGTAACATATGTATAGTCTTTGTACTATTACTTTTTAGTTTCTTTTAGTGTTATGGACATGTCGTTGATATTATCTTTCCTCACTGTGGTAGATGTCGAGTGATTCTAAGGTGTTCGTTGGGTATGCAGATGGTGCTAGTTGGCACACTCGGAGGCTTGCCTCTGTATATTGGATAATCTTTACACCCCAAGGCCAGTTATTATCTTCTGGAGGTATATGATTAGGTGACACCACAAATAATTTCGCCGAGTATAGTGTAGTTATTGAGTTTCTTCGTGATGCTTTTTCATTTGGTATCTCTCATCTCCGAGTCTATCTCGATGCTCAATTGGTTCTATGTCAGTTAGACAGAGTGTACCGGGTTCATGATTCAACTTTACACTAATGATTCCTTAGGGTATGTCTCTTAGAACGAAACTTTGATTATATTACATATTTTCATGTTCCTGGGAGATTAAACCAAGTTAGAGATACTCTAGCTAATCAAATTTTAGATTGGCATCTTGCACACATATGAAAGAACACTAACATAAGCATGTAAATACATTTTTGCACACATGATCCATAAGACACAAAAGACCAAAAATCCATATATAATATCATAAAGTAACTAGAGTACATAGATGGACACAAGCACCTCAAAATTAGGACCGATAACGAGTCATAGGGCTTATGCCCTCAAAAAATATATACAAGTATTGCTCGTGGCATGTCAAAATGTCTAGCTAAAGTCAAGGCCTGTGGGCCCTGTTATACTATTCCACAGCATTGGCTAAACGTTGAGACTACCAGACCCATGTACGTGGTGCCCCCACTACATGAGGCTGCATAGATGGTGGTAGGTCCTCAATCTCTGGCATCGGGACCGTGCAAGTGAGAACAATAAAGTTACGCTCAACCCGTCTCAATACCCTCTCAGCCTCCCCGGCTGGAAGATCTCTTGCTACTACTGGTCCCCATACGGCGGTAGGTGCGGCCTCTGGATGAGGACAACGCCTGTTCCTCACATAGTCAATGGGTCGCACTGGTCCCACATCTGCACACAATGAAACACATATCAATCAAATACTTTGGCATAACAAAAAAATGATATATATAACAAAATAACATAAAAATTACATATACAACAAAAAAAAATACAAAGGTGGAGACTTAACCATCTCCCCTCGCTCCTCACTAGGAGGTACTGGTATCTTCGGGTCTCTCAAAAAATCAATCTCAGCATAGGGGTAGTCCTCTATAACTGGGATCTGTCGTGACAGCCATGCAAAAATGTTATCATCGAAGGACTCATTGGTCCTTACACCACCCTGTCGTGAGAATAGTACTGCCCATCTACACACAGCAGGAGGAGAGGCCTGGTGTCCTCATACCACTACTCGACCACTAAAACTCATAACTCTCTGAAAAAAGAACAAACACAGAATGGTACCGAACCTAAAGTTCCTATGTGTCTGCAAATGACAATCTGTCAACTGCCTCTTCATACACTCAAGCAAAGTGGTACTCCAATCAAAAACTTGTGCATTTAAGCACTGGACTGCATAGTTCATCTGTGCGCAGGATGCTTGATGTAGAGTTGCAGAACCAATAATTTACCCAATAAGAAATACTATTGCCTGTAGTGATAGGTTAGTGATCTTTCTTATAGGCACCTGTGTGCTTGCATGGTCTGTATCAGCTACACAATATAGACCTATCAATTCCGCTATGTTATGAGGCCCTACATGAAAAGTCCAGAAATTGACTGGTTCCCCTCTCCTAGAGAGGCCAATCAAAAAGTAAATGTCCTCGACCGTGGGCACCAGTGACTGCCCCTCTAACATGAATGCCTCTGCATCCATATGACAGTAGTCAACCAAAGCATTCAGTAGCCTAGGTTGTGCCCGCATGAAAGGACATAGAAAAAACTTGAGTAACCCACACTGTATCAATGTAGCCACAGCATTGGGGTCTTCCCCGACCAACTCATTCACCTCTTCATGCTCTCTTTCTCTCCAATGGACACACATACTACAAAACAAAAAGGTTCAGGAGGGTTAACCCTTTCTTTTGAAGTCTTTTTCATTAAATAAGGGGGCCCATGTGTGTTGTATTGGTGACAATCACGTGTACACGCAGGCAGAGTTTACTCTACCCGAATGTACACGCGGCCTGTCTTGAGACAGCCCGCGTAGACCTAGGGCCAACCTTTTAAAGGTCAATGCCCACCTAAAAAATGAAACCCAATGCACAAATAAAGACATAAAATGCAAGGTAAGGGATTTTTTACTTACTTGGTACAGACATAAGTTCATTTCATCCACTGTAGCTCCCAGAATCACCACTTTAATCAAAGGGGGTCTTTAAACTCCAAAGTCAATTTCCAAATCAACAATGGTGATAATGAGCTGTGTTATAACCCTATAATTTATAGGATCAACTGGTGACTGAAATTTTATCTCTTTAAGTGTTTTTCTTTGTCAAATGGTTTTTCATTCTGCAAATAATTTGAAATAAAAGAAAAAGAAAAAGAAAAGAAAAGAAGAAAAATAATAAAAGAGGGCATAAAATAAATTCAATAGAGCCCCATGCAATAACATGATTTGGTCCATACCTTTCAAGCATGGCCAAATTCTTTAAATTGATGTTGATAGGAGTAGTGAATAAGATTGGCTAAACTGTTTAATCTTAGCCAAGTGATTTAGGTTAGTTAGTGAAACAATCTGATCAAACTACCTAATATTGGTCAGATAACCCCGGGATAGAGTAATTCCTTAGTCCAACAGTTTAATCTGAACTAATTGTCATAGGTAATTAGGTTAGAACATATGATAGTTGGCTTTGTCTCAATAAAACCAACCCGATGATCAATGTTGAACCATTTCCTTGAGGCTTAAAGGGTTTGATGTCTAACCCCTTGGTGATAGAAACATGGAAAAACTTGGTAAAATCCCACAATGTGCACTTATCCTAAGTTTTTCGGAGCACATATGCCTTCGCGCTCACAGTTAAGCATAATGCATAGATGAACGGCCTGAGAGTAGGCACCTAGATCTATGATCGATGGTTTTTTCCGGACCCCCCTGACCATTCTACTTTTAATGGTGGGGGAGGGGGTGGTCTCGGATCGGAAATAACGAAGGCGCATATACACATGGCTCGAATGTGCGTGCTCATATCTATGGCTTAGATTGGATTCCTGACCCCCCCCCCGGACCGATCTTTATTTTAAAGTGGGGGGGGGGGTCCAGAATGTTAGTTAACTATCGTGCATAGATCTAAGGTTGAAAAGAAAGTGCGCAGATCAACGGATCCTGGTGTTTTCCAGACCCCCTCGACCGATCTATCTTTAAAGGAGGGGGGGGTCCGGAATGGAATATTCTCTGGTGGGCCCCTTTTTCTCTATGTGGCATCAATTCATTGGTTCAAACTTCCACCGCCTATCATTTCCAACATGCCCCATCACCCCATGATGTCATCATCCACATTTTTCCTAAGAGGTCACATCCCATTACTCTGTCAATCCCTCTCCCTTTGTTCGCCCTTTACAAATCCTCTCACTAGGGTCACTCTCCAATCAGCTCTCGCCATGTTACTTGGTCATATTCATCATTCATTATTACCTGCCATCTCACACTCCAAACAACCTGTTGGCAATTTATTACTACCTAACTTATCTATTATCCCACTGACCAGTCCCTCGTGCCCAACGGGTATCTATTCACTCAAAACCACCATATCCCTTCTTCCTTCCATTACTTACCATGTCGTCTCACTAGAAAATACCTTTTCCCATCGTACCAGAACATTTTTCCTCGTTTTCTCTCTGTTTCAGTCAAACATCCCAAGCCACCATCATCCCCACTAACAACTGTTTGATTTGCAGGTATTTTTACAGCAATGGTGCCAAAATCAAAGAGGACAGAAGAAAAGGAAAATCCTTTCCTCCTTCCCCCTGTTGACCTCGACAGGATCCCCTTGGCTGACAAATAATATTTAATTGTAGACACTAGATGTGAATTCAACTTCATGGACTTGCAGGAATGGCCCAAAGAGGTTTTCTTTGACCAGAGCGATGAGATTGGTCTCTGGGAGTTGAATCTTCCCCTGTATCTACTCCCTCAGATTCACCACTTTCCCGAATTCACCTTCAAATGCCAGGCCCATTATATCCCTAAACAAAGAGCCATTATGTCTTCATCTGGAGAAATTCGTTTCCTCATCACATCAGAAACCATCGACCAGATGTTGCAGATACCCAAAGCCGAGTCCCCCTCACCTTTCAACCTCGAAATCATCACAGAGCTCTACCAGAAGTTGTATTTCCCACAAATAGCTCAAATTTTTGAGCTTTTCCTCCCACGATCCGCTCAGCTCCCCATTGCAAACCCCCCTTATCCTTCCTCCCTGTTATCAGTAAAGGGAAACTAGGTTATCACATCACTATGTGCCTTGCTTGGATATTTTTCGAATCAATGGGTGGACGAACCATTCTTGGGATTTCTGTCCATTTTTTCCACTGATGAGAGACCCACTATTTAGTTTGACTATAGTACATTCCTGATGAACAACATTCACGAACAAATCATCAACTTCTCCATAGAAGGCATGTTCCGGTATTCTTCAATACCGGCTTACCTGTTCGTGTTCTTTCAAGTAGACAAATTTGCCTCTTCAATGCAAAATATGGATAAAGATGGGAGACCACGGGCAGTGACAACGTGGACTTCACTTCTTAGACATACTCTACATAATTCAGCTTCAAGGAGTTCATCGAGCAGTTCTACCACCCAGTGGTGAGTATGCTCAGCGACAGACCTGAACCTAGAATTAACGAGGAAATTCAAAGGATTTTACATCTCTCGGACCTTACAAAGACTGGTGATTGGTACCTGTACCAAAACCACACTGATATCAGAGTGTATGGGTGCAAGTTGGCCCCATATAAATTGCCCAAGTATTTACCCCTGAGGATATTTTCCCTAGAATACATAAGGAAAATGATAAATTTAGACGAAATACATTTTGTGTCTCTGAAGAAAAAGAAACAACTCAGAATTAAACGGTAGATTGGATCTTCTGTCTGCAATAGCCAAGGCACTGGAGAAGAAGCAGACAGACTTCTTAAAGAGATGAAGTTTTTTTTTAGTTTTGCATGGCACTATGATCCGTGCGGGATAATTTCCAAGATGAGGGTCAAAAATAAAAATATCCCGTACGTCCACACATCTAGGACTGAGATAGAAAAATGTGTCAACAGAACAATAGGACCTCTCGGTCACTGTCTCATAAATGACCACACCATAGGCCCCCAAGGATAAAATTCCTAGGTAGGATCTGTCACCTTCTGTCACTGAAGTATCATCTGAAGAATTTCAACTACATACCAAGAGGCCAAAAATCAGTCTGGCACCCGACACAGTTGGTGAAAATGGAATGTAATCCACTACCACATTGGAGGTTGATCAGTCGCTCCTTAGTACAAGAACCAAACAAATCATGACTACAGTGTTTCCCAGAAAGCCTACAGATACTCCACTAGCCAGCCAACTGAGCAAAATAGGACCGAAATTGATTATTTTTGAGAAGTATGATCTGATCAAGAAGAAAAATCATACACTGACCAACAACACATACACTCAGTTCCGGAAGCAAACATCCACTGCACAACATCAACTTCTTTCTACATTCGACACTAAGAAGGGTAGAATGCACATGGTGTTTCTGCAAGAACATGTGCCAAACCCAAAGGTAATCACCGATTACAAAAGGGCAACATTTGAATTTCAGACTAAAGATATGCATCTAGCTGATCAGAAGGATCTGCATAGGCAAACTGGAGAAATGGTTTTCTCCACATTGCCACATGCTTCCACTGCTACCTCAAAGTTACAAGTATCTCTGAATAATGTCCAGATGTAGTTGAAGTTAGAAAAAATATCATCCTTTGCCAAGGATAAAAGGATTAAGACATTGGAGGAAATGGTCCTCAAGATTGGATATGATCCCTCGAATGTGAAAGCAGTTGAGGAGATTCTCAAAAAGAAAAATGTGGATATAGCTTCCCTGAGGAAACAATTGAAATTACCTCCAATAGAAGATTCATAGGCAAAGGAAATAGCAGAGATAGAAGGGGAGAAGGATGAGATGCTCAAGCTCATCATGGAGCAGAATGCACAGTTGAAAGAAATGGAAGTTGAATTGGAAAAGCTAGTAAAATAGAAGGAGCAGTCAAAACCCATGGAGGTCATTCCAATGAGCACAGTTCCTCTCACAAGAGTGAGCACAACATTTGTAGAAGAAATCCCCTCAGCAACTCCACTGATGGCTATGGAGAAGACAATCAAGCTGGCTAAATCCATGGAGTACATGAATTTGCAAGAAACATAGATTAACAGGCTTAAAGCGGAGATCGGGAACCTTCAGGAACTCAAATATTCCTTCCAAACCAGCTACACCAAGGAGAAACAAACTTCCGACAAGCTTAAACAAGAATTGCAATAGCTTCAAAAGCAAACAGTGGTGGGAAAAACACTCGCTGAGGTCAAAGAAAGTGTATGGATGGACATCACCAAGTCTATGAATGAAATATAGCCGATGATACAAATCATGTTTGAGCAAAATGAGCTAGTGCAAAGAGGTCAATAGGCCATTGAGAAGATAAGAGCAGAACTGGGGGAGATGCCCATAGAAGCGACTGAGATCATCAAATTTTTAAATTCCACAACCAGAGAGGAGATAGAGGAGTTGAGGATTGAAGATAGGATAGAGACCATCCTCGAGGCCAAGAGGGTCCTGACCAAGAGAGGACTGATGCTACAAATGGAGGAGAAGGTCCAGACCATGGACGCAGGGGTAAAAAGATTTTTCAGCAAGATCAAAGCTCTACAGAGGAAAGGCCTTCCTGGTATGAGAGTTATAAATGACAAATTGATAACACTCCCTGATTATAAAAAGAGACAAGCCACTATGGCTAAGGATAGCTCAAAATTCTCAGGTATACAAGGTAGTATCACTGGTAAGGCGTTCTTGGATTCTTTACAATTCCACATCAGCATACAGCATGAGATCTGGTACATCTTCATCACCAAGCCAACTTTTGCCAAGTACACGGAGATGGATGAAGTATACTGTAGATTGCTTAGAGTTATCATTCCCAGTCATCTTCGATGGGAAGAGCTTTGCAATCTGATCGAGTAGTCAATGAGCTATCTATCCCATTCAGCTATCTAGTCAGAAGAGTTCGTGTAGAGGCCTCACCAACGGTTCACCCAGAAAACAACATGAAGTTTTGACACATCATCAAACAGTTTCCTAGATTTTTGTGTCTTGTTAAGTTAGTTAGCTGAATTTATATTTTCCATGTACTAATCTTTAATGACAAGATCGTTTGTAATTTTTGGTTATAAATACTTCACAGTGTGAAGTATTGGGGGTTGATCTTTACGCCCTGCAAGCTACAAGATTGTAATCTTTTTCAAGAGATCATTCATTAATACAAAGAGACATTTTCACAGGATTCTCGCGTGTTATTCATTGGTGATGTTTTCTTTTCTATATTGAATGTTTTCTTGCTCAGTCGTCATATTGTTTTCTAATCTAAATCTTTAAAAGTAACGCATGTTGTAGGATTTATCTTCGTATACCCTGTTTCATACTTTGAAAGATCCTAATGTTTGTCTTTTGATATTACAATAAAGGAATTCTTAACTGCTTCTTTACTTTAATTGATATTCTCATGTTTTCCGCTTTTCATCATTTTACTGCTGAAGGAATCCAACGAATACATTATCCTACCCTATGAAAGGAATCTTTATTTTCTGGTTAGATTTTTATCTTTATAACATAGACCCCATAGCCAAATGGATGTGTAAGGCCCTTTTCAGCCAACTCAACAAAAACAACAAACCTTTTCAATCGTATTTATTTAACTAGCCTAATATCTTAAATTCAAAACATATCTAAATCATACAGAGAGTTCCCTCTCTAAAGATGGTAGGGCTAGATTCCAGTTTCAAAGTAGTTGGATAAAGTTACCTCTCATAGATTTCTTCTTTCCTAACAACCTCTGGGAATTTACAGAGCGTTAACATAGTGGCGACTCCACTGGGGAAGAATTTTTCAACCCCACATTTTCTTTCCCTTAAAAGAAAGCTTTGTTTCTAAGAAAATCATAAATTTGAAAAATTAATAATGTTTAGAGGTTGTTAAATCTTGCAGATATTAATTTTCAGACTCGTAAAACTAAAAAATATATATATAAAAATCAAAAAAGAAATCTGGCTCCGAAAAGAGCTTATACTCGATCTCACCCAGACCCAGAACCTGCAATAGCAATCGATAATCCATAATAGTTACTCAAGAAAAAGACCATTGTAGAAGGTTCAGGAAGTCATAGTCCCCTTCAGAGGTCCCCTTCTCTTCCAGAGGAACTTGTTACCATTCAAGATCTTAACTTTGACACCATTTTTGAACAAAGCCTATTTAGAACAAAATCTGATGACTTTGTGACTGAAATCGTTTTAGATCCAAAAACCTTGCAATCTTGTACCCCTGAAATACTATCTCCCACCACGATCCCTCAAACCACTCACTCCATGTCAGCAAGCCCCTCCTCCTCCTTGTCTTCTATCACTACCACACCTATCATCCAGGTTGTCGTCCCACCCCCTCCACCTATCATGGCAGCCATATATGCTCCCTTGGTGTTGGTTGCACCTCTTCATGCTATACCCCAGAATTACCAAACGATACTTCCACAATTCAATGGAACAGGGCCCTTGAGTGCACAACAACACATTGATAAAATGAATTATTATTTTGATCTACAGGAAGTAGATGAGGCTGACGTTCAAATGAGATTGTTTGTGCAGAGTTTGACTGGTGACATTAAGAAATTGTACAAGAGTTTATGTACTGCCTCAGTGCTCGGCCTTATGGTGTTTCAAAGAAGTTTTCTAGATAGATGGGAGGTAAAAAAAACTCCTCTCCAAATCTTGTCAGAATACGAAAACATCAGAAGGAATCAAGGTGAGACCGTTCAAGATTATTGTATTCGCTTCAATAATGTGTACAATGCCATCCTAGCCGATATTAAGCCTCCACAAGGTTTAGCATTGATAAAATTCCCCGATGGTTTTAACACTGATATGTCATATCAATTAAGAGAAAGAAACTCCACCACCCTAGAATACATGCAGAAAAGCGCAATAAGCATGGAGGCTAACCTGTTAGCTAAAAGGGAACGACAGAGAACGGAGAGGAGAGTCACGATTAAAGAAGAACCTTCCACATCTTCTTCATATGACAAATTGGATTCCTTAGCTAGAGCAATGGAAAGGATGACAGAGAGACTCGTCGTATCTAAAAGAAACCCTCCTAGAGAAAACCAACCAGCTCCTCAAATTCAGAATCCTAACTTTAGAAGGAATCCTCCTCAAATAAGGTAGAGAGATCACAGATATCAAAGAGAATAGAGGGGTCCTGATCAATAGATCAGACTGCCCCTACAAGAAAATTATGTCGATGAAGGAGAATAAGTAATTGAAGAAATGGAGGATACTCACATAAAACTCATGGGAATTCATGATAACGAAGCTATTTTCCTTACCTAGGAAGAGAAAGAACTTTTTCTTCTCTCTCAAACAAAGGTAAGTGAAGAAGCTGAAGATACCAAACAACAAGCATTTGAAAATGCTATTTTGGAGGTACAATGATAGTACAATCTACGAAGTAAAAAGACAGACGAAATTTCCCCAAAAAAGGTGACCGAAATGAAGAAGATAGTTGAAACCAGGAGAGCCCCTAAGCCTTCTACCAAGAAGAGCCCTGAGAAAGGTAATGCTGAAGTTCCAGCAAAAAGAAACCTTACTATTCTGAAAAGATCATCGCAGACTGAGGTTTCATCAACTAACCCACCAAATACTTCTGGCCAGAAGACTATGGTGGACAAATCAGAATTGTTGAGCCAAAGCAAAGAACCTACACCTTTTAGCCTCGAAGGGGAATTATCCAAAGTGAAAATTCCCATTCCCCTTTCCGAGTTGAAGAGTAAAGACGCTTACCATTCACGAGTGATTAAAGCATTGAGCATTGAACCTGATATAGGCATGAAGGATTTAACCGTTGGATCAGTGAATCATTCAAATACTGTAAATATTACAGGTGATCAACCCAAACTCCTGTTTGGCCCTGAAGTTGATGGTCAAACCGACAATGGTGTTTTTGCTCCTTTTTACATCATCCTTAATATACACGACCTAATTCTGCATAATGCTATGTTAGATTCGGGTGCTTCACATAGCCTGATGCCTAAAGAAATGATGGAAAAACTGGGACTCGAGGTCACCAGACCTTACCAGGACTTACACTCTTTTGACTACAGCAAAGTTAGATGTATCAGTTTGATCAAAGACTTATGTATCACCCTAGTTCAGATTCCATCAAAAAGCATGGTTATGGACATTGTGGTCACAGACATTCCCTTGAAATATGCTATGTTGTTGTCTAGGTCTTGGGGGGGCAAGTTGAAAGGAACTTTGCAGTTGGATATGTCGTATGCCACCATCCCGGTATTCGGGCAACATAGAACACTGTATAGAGAGACGTTGATGAAATATATGGTCAGCAACCAAGAAAATCCACATAACTATCCCCTATACTCTGCACATTCTGACCTAGATTCCTTTATCCTATATAACGATGACGATACAGGAGAAAAATTCACTCAGCTGGAAGAAGGTACGTTTGGTCTGAACAAAGGCCAAGAGATCACCAAGGCAAACATAAAGAAAAATGTGATAAGTGAAGAATTTCCAGCAAAATCCTGGAGCATGGACTTTGATGGAGCTGTAAGCAAAGAAGGAACTGGAGCAGAAGTTTAGTTGCACAATCACAGATACAGGTATTTGGAAAACCATTCTTACAAATTAAATTTTCAATGCACTAACAATATCGATGAGTATGAATCTTTGATGCTCGGTCTGAAAATTCTAAAGAAAGTTGGTGCCAAACAAGTTATGGTAAGGGGTGATTCTGAGTTAATTATCAAGAAAATCAAAGGTGAGTATGCAGCAAAACATCCCTGTCTCAGAGCTTACAGAAATGTTGTTTTGGATGCTCTTAAATGTTTCATTGAAGTTGATTTACAGGTTATGCCCAGGGGACAGAATATTTTAGTAGATGGGTTAGCTACATCGACAACTACGTGAAATATACCTTTTCATTCCACTCGTCCATACACGGTAGAGTTGAAGTGTAGACCAACTATTCTCGACAACATCAGATACTAGTAGGTATTTGGGAACGATGATCAAATCGAAGATTTCCTGCAATGTAAAAATGATTTCTAATGTACAAACATAGACATAGAAAATGAGGATGGAAATGTAAATAGATCTGACTTCAGAAATGATAGTGTAAATAAGATAGATTCAGGAGAGTTAGGTGAAGATGAGAGAGAATCTGATGTTTTACATTTAAAGAGTAATGTTTTACCTCGGGGTCTAGTCCCGTTAGAAGACCTTTTTTATTTTAATGATGTAGCTAAAAAACCAAAAATTGAAGCTAGTGGTAAAGAAGTTGAAGATGTTAATATAAAATCAGAAGAGAAACCCAGGGTGGTAAAACTTTCCAAATCATTACCCCCTGAGCAAAAAATCAAATACATTGAACTTTTCAAGGAATAGTCAGATGTATTTTCTTGGGGTTACGAGGACTTGAAATCTTATGACATGAGCATCATACAACATAGAATCCCTATAAAAGAAGATAAAAAACCCTTAAGGCAGAAACTTAGGAGAATCAATCCCAAGTTACTTCCCCTGATAGAAAAAGAAATCAAGAAGATGTATGATGCTAAAATCATAGTTCCGTTAAGATTTTCCAAATGGGTTTCAAATCTGGTCCCAACCAGAAAGAAGTCTGGGGAAATTAGGCTTTGCATTGATTTCCAAAACCTGAACAAGGTTTCTCTAAAGGACAACTACCCATTTCCAAACATGGACCACATATTACAAAGGATAGTTGGATCTAGTCAAATTTCCTTATTGGATGGGTTCTCAGGTTATAACCAGGTCCTCGTTCACCTAGATGATCAAAAGAAAACATATTTCACAACACCATGGGGTACTTTCATGTATGTAAAAATGCCTTTTGGGGTTGATGAACGCCAGGGCCACTTTCCAGAGAGCGATGGACATTGCTTTTGTTGAAGAACTCGTCAAATTTATTGTCATTCATTTGGACAACGTAACAGTGTTTTCCCAATCCGATGATGAACACTTACGACATCTCAGACGAGTGTTTGAGAAATGCAGGAAATTTGGGATTTCTTTGAATCCTAAGAAGAGTCTTTTCAGATTAGAGGAAGGTAAATTGTTAGGGCACATAATCTCTAAGGAGGGAATTAGGATAGATCGCATCAGAATCGAGGGCATTCAGAAATTAGAACACCCAAGAAATATCAAAGAGTTAGAGTCTTTCATTGGAAAAATAAACTTTCTGAGAAGATTCATACCCAACCTAGCTGAACTTCTCAGGAACATCACAAACATGTTAAAAAAGGACACAAAAATAAAATGGGACACTGAATCTAAGTAGTATTTTGAACAAGTCAAACATGCACTCACACAGGCTCCGGTTTTGATCAGTCCTGATTTCACCAAGGATTTTTACCTTTTTTCTTTCACTTCTAAACATACCATTGCAGAAGTATTACTACAGAAAAACAACGAAGGGTATGAACAACCCATAGCCTTTTTCAGTAAGGCATTAAGAGATGTTTCTTTGAATTAGAAAATAATGGAGAAACAAGATTTTGCCCTGGTAAAAGACATCAAGGATTTTAGAGTATATATTCTCCATTCCCACACCATCGCATATGTTCCGAACGCGGTAGTAAAATACATTTTAACTCAGGACAATCCAGATGGCAGAAGAGGAAAATGAATTGCTATCATTCCGGAGTATGACATAGAGATTAATCCTACTAAACTGATTAAAGGTCAAGGTCTAGCAAAGTTAATGGTTGAATCTAATTTCCATGCTCTTGATATTAATTTTTTAGCTGCAGTAGATGAATAGGGAGAGCAGGTGACTCCAAGCATGAAAGAGGTATTTCTGAACTCTCCATGGTACGCAGACCTGATATTTGTTTTGTATAACTTACAAGCTCCCCCTGGTCTGACCAAAACTAAAGCTAGGTTTTTGAAATTGAAAGCATTAAAATTTTGCATTCTAGAAGGCAATCTATATTGGAAGGATCTTGGAGGTATTTTTTTGAAATGTCTGTTAAAAGGTGAAGCTGACAGAGTATTGAAGGATTTTCATGCAGGAGACTATGGGGGTCATCTAAGCTGGAAGACCACGGCTACTAAAATTATCAGAGCTGGGTTTTATTGGCCTACGTTGTTCACTGATGTGCATTAGATAGTGACTTCATGTCATAAGTGTCATATTTTCGAGGGCAAAAAGAAGCTCCTTTATTTGCCCCTGAAACCGATCTCGGTAGAAGCTCCTTTCCAGCAATGGGGGCTATACTTTATTGGAGAAATACATCCTCCCTCTTCGAGCCAGCACAGGTGGATTCTCACTACTACTGACTATTTCACAAAATGGATCGAAGCTGTACCAAGAATGTAGGATAATGATTCTGTCATTATTAAATTTCTTGAAAATAATATCTTGTCTCATTTTGGATGTCCTAGAAAGATTATAACTGAAAATGCAATGGCTTTCTGATCTAAGAAGATCATAGACTTTTACAACCCGTACCATATTGGTTTGGGTCATTCTACAGCTTATTACCCTCAGGGAAATAGATTGGCAGAGTCATCAAATAAGACCCTGGTGAACATTATTAAGAAGACTTTGCAAGAAAACAAAAAATCATGGCATAACAAGATGGTTTTCGCACTATGGGCTAACAGACTGACCACCAAGAGGTCAATTGGTATGTCACCATATCAGCTGGTCTATGGCACTGAAGCAGTTTTCCCCACTTCCTTAGGAGTTGTTGTCATGAAATTGTTGCAAGAGATGCAAGCCGAGACAAATGATTCCCAAAGAAGGATAAACCAGATGATCCAATTGTAGCAGTCCAGAGAAGAAGTATACAAAAAAACTCAGGTTGTCCAAGAAAGTATTAAAAAGATCTTTGACAAAAGAACTAAAGAGGATGAATTTGAGCTAGGTGACTTGGTTCTGAGATGGGATGCCCGAAATGAAGATAAGGGGAAGCATGGAAAATTCGACAGTCTATGGAAGGGACCTTACATGGTTCAAACATTTAGAGGAAATAATGTCTTCTTGCTCAACAACAGTGATGGGACAAATCTTCCAGGAGGACCTATAAATGGTAGAATGCTGAAGCACTATTCACCTCCTCAGTAGGGACCTGCAGTCATGCTTTTCAATTGTACAAATCATTTTCCATTTTCATTTTGTCTACAAGTTTTTGAGTGAAATAAATCTGATCAGATGGTTGAAGCCCGCAGAGAAGGCCCTAAGCCTATGAACATTGTCTTCCAGTTTTTCAAAAATAAAACCAATCAAGCAACAAAGGCAACTATGGAGAAAGTTTCAGAACATCAGGAATCAGGATTCTTGGCACTTCACAAGGAGAGTACCAAACCCAGGTGGAGCCACTGTTATAACCCTATAATTTATAAGATCAACTGGTGACTGAAATGTTATCTCTTTAAGTGTTTTTGTTTGTCAAATGTCTTTTCATTTAGCAAATAATCTGAAAGAAAAGAAAAAGAAAAAGAAAAGAAAAGAAGAAAAAGAATAAAAGAGAGCATAAAAGAAATTCAATAGAGCCCCATGCAATAACATGATTTGGTCCATACCTTTCAAGCATGGCCAAATTCTTTAAATTGATGTTGATAAGAGTAGTGAATAAGCTTGGCTAAACTGTTTAATCTTAGCCAAGTGATTTAGGTTACTTAGTGAATAAATATGACCAAACTGCCTAATCTTGGTCAGATAACCCCAGGATAGAGTAATTCCTTAGTCCAACAATTTAATCTGGACTAATTGTCATAGGTAATTAGGTTAGAACATAGGATAGTTGGCTTTGTCTCAATAAAACTAGCCTGATGATCAATGTTGAACCATGTCCTTGAGGCTTAAAGGGTTTAATGTATAACCCCTTGGTGATAGAAACATGGAAAATCTTAATAAAGACCCACAATGTGCACTTATCCTAAGTTTTTTGGAGCACATATGCCTTCGCACTCACTGTTAAGCAAAACGCATAGATGAATGGCCCAAGAGTGGGCACCCAGATCTATGGTCGATAGGTTTTTTTGAACCCCCCCCCGACCATTCTACCTTTAACAGTGGGGGGGGGGCAGTCCAAAATCCAAAATAATGAAGGTGAATATACACATGGCTCATATGCGCACACTCAGATTGGATTCCGGACCCCCCCGACCGATCTATCTTTAACAGTGGGGGGAGGTTGGGAATTTTAGTTAACTATCATGCACAGATCTAAGGTTGAAAAGAAAGCGCGCAGATCAATGACTCATGGTGTTTTTCGGACCCCCCCGGACCTATATATCTTTAACGGAGGGAGCAGGGTCCAGAATGGAATATTCTCTGGCGGACCCCTTTTTCTCTACATGGCATCAATTCATTGGTTCAGACTTCCACCGCCTATCATTTCTGACATACCCCATCACCCCATGATGCCATCATCCACGTTTTTCCTAAGAGTTGGTGTCCCATTACTCTATCAGTCCCTCTCCCCTTGTCTGCCCTTTACAAGTCCTCTCACTAGGGTCACTCTCCAATCATCTCCTGCCACGTTACCTGGTCGTATTCATCATTCATTATTACCTGCCATCTCACACTCCAAACAACCCGTTGGAAATTTATTACTGGCTAGCTTATTCGTTAGCCCACTGACCTATCCCTCACTTGTAACGGGTATCCATTCACTCAAAACCACCACTCCCTTCTTTCTTCCATTAATTACCATGTCGTCTCACCAGAAAATACCTTTTTCCATCGCACCAGAGCATTTTTCCCCGTTTTCTCTCAGTGTCAGTCAAACATCCCAAGCCACCATCATCCCCACTAACAACGGTTTGATTTGTAGGTATTTTTACAGTGATGGCACCAAAATCAAAGAGGAGAGAAGTGGAGGAAAATCCTTTCCTCCCGCCCCCTGTCGACATCGACAGGATCCCCCTAGTCGATAAAGACTATTTAATTGTAGACACCAGATGCGAGTTCGACTTCTCAAACTTGCATTCATGGCTCAAAGAGGTTTTCCTTGACTAGAGCAATGAGTTTGGTCTCTGGGAGTCAAATCTTTCCCTATATCTACTCCCCCAGATTCACCACTTTCCCGAATTCACCCTCAAATGCCAGACCCATTATATCCTTGAACAAAGATCCATTATGTCTTCATCCAGATAAATTCTTTTCCTCATCACATCAGAAACCATCGAACAGATGTTGCAGATACCCAGAGTCGAGTCCCCCTCACCTTTCAACCTCAAAATCATCACAGAGCTCTACCAGAATTTGTCTTTCCCACAAAGAGCTCAGATTTTTGAGCTTTTCCTCCGACAATCCGCTCAGCTCCCCACTACAAACCCCCCTTATCCTTCCTCCCTATTCTCAGTAAAGGGAAACCAGGTTATCACATCACTATGTGCCTTTCTTGGATTTTTTTGGATCAATGGGTGTATGAACCCATCTTGGTATTTCTGTCCATTTTTCCCACTGATGAGAGACCCACTATTCAGTTCTACTACAGTACATTCCAGGTAGAAAACATTCACGAACAATTCATCAACTTCGCCACATAAGGCATGTTCCAGTATTCTTAAATATTGGCTTACCTGTTCATGTTCTTTCAAGCGGAAAAATTTTCCTTTTCAATGCAGAAGATAGATAAAGATGGGAGATCACAGGCAGTGACAACATGGACTTCGCTGCTCAAACATAACTCTACAGAATTCAACTTCAAGGATTTCATTGAGCAGTTCTACCAACCAGTGGTTAGTATGCTCAGTGGTAGACCCGAACCTAGAATTAACGAGGAAATTCAGAGGATTTTACATCTCTCGGACCTTACAAAGACTGGTGATTGGTACTTGTACCAAAACCACACTGAGATCATAGTGTATGGGTGCAATTTGACCCCATACAAATTTCCCAGGTATTTACCTGTGAGGATTTTTGCCCTGGAATACATAAGGAAAATGATAAATTCAGACGACATACATTTTGTGTCTCTGAAGAAGAAGCAACATCTTAGAATCAAAGGGCAGATTGGATCTTTTGTCTGCAATAGCCGAGGCACCAGGGAGGAAGCAGACAGACTACTTACAGAGATGAATTTTTTTGTTAGTTTTGCATGGCACTATGATCCATGTGGGATAATTTCCGAGATGAGGGTCAAAAATAAAAATATCTAGTACGTCCACACATCCAGGCCTGAGATAGAAAACTTTTTCAACCAAACAGAGTGGGAGCCAAATGCTCTGGTTGAGACAGAACAACAAGACCTCTCGGTCACTATCTCACAGATGACCACACAACAGGCCCCCAAGGAGAAAAGGCCTAGGTAGGATGTGTCACCTTCTGTCACTGAAGTATCATCTGAATAATTTCAACTACATACCAAGAGGCCAAAAATCAGTCCGGCACCCGACATGGTTGGTGAAAAGGGAATGCAATCCACTACCACATTGGAAGTTGATCGGTTGCTCCTTAGTAAAAGTAGCAAACAAATCATGACTACAATGTTTCCCAAAAATCCTACAAATACTCCACCAGCCAGTCAGCCGAGCAAAATAGGATCGAAATTGAGTATTTTTGCGAAGTATGATCTGATCAAGAAGAAAAATCAGACGTTGACCAACAGCATGTACGCTCAGTTCTGGAAGAAAACATCCACTGCACAACATCAACTATTTTCTGCATTCGACACTGAGAAGGGTAGAATGCACATGGCATTTCTGCAAGAACGTGTGCCAGACCCGAAGGTAATCATCGATTACAAAATGGAAACATTTGAATTTCAGACTAAAGATGTGCATCCAGCTGATCAGATGGATCTGCACAGGTAAAATGGAGAAATGGTTTTCTCCACATTGGCACATGCTTCCACTACTGCCTCTAAGTTACAAGTATCTCTAAATAATGTCCAAACGTAGTTGAAGTTAGAAAAAATATCATCCTTTTCCAAGGATAACAGGATTAAGACATTGGAGGAATTGGTTGTCAAGATCGGATATGATCCATCGAACATGAAAGCAGTCGAGGATATTCTCAAAAAGAAAAATGCCAATATAGCATCCCTGAGGAAACAATTTAAATTTCCTCCAACAAAAGAATCATGGGAAAAGAAAATAGCGGAGATAGAAGGGGAGAAGGATGAGACGCTCAAGCTCATCATGGAGAAGAATGCACAGTTGAAAGAAATGGAAGTTGAATTGGAAAAGCTTGTAAAAGAGAAGGAGCAGTTAAAACCCATGGAGGTCATTCCACTGAGCTCATTTCCTCTCATAGGAGTGAGCACAACGTCTGTAGTAGAAATCACCTTGACAACTCCACTGACGGCTATGGAGAAGACAATCAGGCTAGCTAAATCCATGGAGCACATGAATTTGCAAGAAACAGATATTAACATGCTTAAAGAGAAGATTGAGAA
>JASDQU010100489.1:397468-417301 GCA_032191745.1 Picea mariana | reverse complement strand
ATATATTACCTGAGCTGAGGCCTCATAGGACCAGAACTCAATTATTCTCATATCGAAAAACTTGCGTTGGCAGCAGTTCATGCTGTTCAACGGTTTCATCATTATGTTCTGTTTCGCAAGACCACTGTCATTGCTGTCGTGAATCCATTCCAGTACATGTTGACACGACGAGTAATAGGTAGAAAAATCAGTAGATGGATAGTCATCCTCTAGGAATTTGACTTAGACTTCATTTCAGCAAAGTCCAAAAAGTCACTGGTCTTCGCAGAACTTATTTCGGAACTTCCGGTTGAGTCAAGTGATGTTATGCCTGAAGAATCACCTATTTGGGGAGATATGTTTTTGATCACATCTTCAGATCCCTGGTACAGAGATATGCTTATCTATCTATAGACTTTGAAGTGCCCCACCTCTGCTTCTTGTGATGAGCGTCGACGTATACGCCATCAGGCTAAGAATTATCTCATATTCAATGATACGTTGTATCAGATAGGTGTAGACTGCATCCTACGTCGATGCCTCACTCATGAGGAAGCAGTTATTGTGTGTAACGATTGCCATACCAGATCTTGTGGTGGTCATTTATTTCGGTTGGCAACAACCTAAAAGATTCTATGAGCAGGTTACTTCTAGATGACACTTATCAAAGATTGTATCGAATTGGTCAAGAAGTGCCATCCGTGCCAAATATTCTCTCGGAAGATGAGGGAACATCTCGCTCCCATGTTTCCTGTCATCACAATTGGTCCCTTCACCAAGTGGGGGATTGATTACACTACTTGCAACCCTCCTTCAGCAAGGGGGCACCGCTATATCATCGTAGCTGTAGACTACTTGAGTTGAAGCTATGCCAATGTTTAAATATGATATAGAGACTACATCTCTCTTTTTATTCAATCAGATAATAGCAAGGTTCGACATCCCAAGGGAGATTGTCACTGACCATGGCAGTCACTTTCAGAACCAGATGATGACTGAGTTAACATCAAAGCTTGGGTTACGGCAAGAACATTCATCAACCTACTACCCCCAAGCAAATGGACAGGTGGAAGCTGTAAACAAAACTCTTAAGACCATTCTACAACAAACTATCAACTCCGCCAAGTCAAATTGGCATTTGATGTTATACTCGACATTATGGGTGTACCGAACATTTGTTAAGACTGCAACTAGTTTCCCACCTTTTCAACTCGTTTACAGGCTGGAGGTAGTCTTGCCCATCAAATGTCAGATCCCATCTCTAAAGTTGGCAGTACAATTATTGCCAGACACTTCTCCACTTGAAGAACTATTAGTATACCTTGAGCAGCTCAATGAGCAGTGTCGTGATGCGGCCCTGGCGACCGAGGTTCACAAACATAAGGTCAAGTGTCAATATGATAGGTCCATTCGTCCTCAGATTTTCTCTGAAGGTGACATTGTCCTGGTCTATGACCAAGATAAGGACCCCCTAGGGGCAGGAAAATTCAAATCCATGTGGTTCTGACCTTTCATCATAAAAGAGGTTTTAAAAAAGGGCGCTTATCATCTGGTTGATTTTGAAGGGAATGCTTTGGCGAAGCCTAGAAATGGGCTCTACCTCAAGAAGTATTACTCATAGGTAGGTCACCGTGGGTAACTTTTTGTAACATATGTATAGTCTTTGTACTATTACTTTTTAGTTTCTTTTAGTGTTATGGACATGTCGTTGATGTTATCTTTCTTCACTGTGGCAGATGTCAAGTGATTCTGAGGTGTTTGTTGGGTATGAAGACGGTGCTAGTCGACACACTTGGAGGCTTGCCTCCGCAACTTGGGTAATCTTTACACCTCAAGGCCAGTTATTATCTTCCAGAGGTATATGCTTAGGTGACACCACAAATAATGTTGCCGAGTATAGTGTAGTTATTGAGTTGTTTCATGATGCTTTGTCATTGGGTATCTCTCATCTCCGGGTCTATCTTGATGCTCAACTGGTTGTGTCTCAGTTAAACAGAGTATACCGGGTTCATGATCCAACTTTACACCGATGATTCCTTAGGGTACGCCTCTTAGAATGAAACTTTGATTATATTACATATTTTCATGTTCCTAGGAGTTAAACCAAGTTACAGATACTCTGGATAATCAAATTTTAGATTGGCATATTGCACACATATGAAAGAACATTCACATAAACATGTAAATACATTTTTTGCATACATGATCCATAAGACACAAAAGACCAAAAAAACCATATATAATATCATAAAGTAACCAGAGTACATAGATGGACACAGGCGCCTCAAAAATATAACCAATAACAAGTCACAGGGATTATGCCCTCAAAAAATATATATACAAGTAGTGCTCGTGGCACGTCAAAATGTCTAGCTAAATTCAGGGCCTGTGGGCCCTGTTATACTGGTCCACAACATTGGCTAAATGCCGAAACAATTGGACCCACGTCCGTGGTGCCCCGACTATATGAGGCTACATAGATGGTGGCAGGTCCTCAATCTCTGCCATCGGGACCGTGCGAGTAAGCGCAATAAAGTTACGCTTGACTCATCTCAATACCCTCTCAGCCTCCCTGACTAGAATATCTCCTGCTACTGCTAGTCCCCCTGCGGTGGCAGGTGCGGCCCATGGCCGAGGATGACGCCTATTCCTCACATAGTCAGTGGGTTGCACTGGTCCCACATCTTCACACAATGAACACATATCCGTCAAATACTCTAGCATAACAAAAAAAATGATATATATAACAAAACAACATAAAAATTACATATACAACAAAAAAACTACAAAGGTGGAGACTTACCCATCTCCCCTCGCTCCTCACCAAGAGGTACTAGTATCTCAGGGTCTCTCAAAAAATCAATTCCGACATAGGGGTAATCCTCTATAACTGAGATCTGTTGTGACAGCCACGCAAAGAAGTCATCATCGAAAGACTCATTGGTCCTTCCACCACCCTGTTGTGGCAGTAATACTACCCATGTACACACAACAGGAAGAGAGGCCTGATGTCCTCATACCACTACTCGAGGACTAAAGCTCGAAACTCTCTAATAAAAAGAATGAACACATAATGGTCCCGAACCCGAAGTTCCTATGTGTCCGCAAACGAAAATCTGTCAACTACCTCTTCATACACTCAAGCAAATTGGTACTCCAATCAAAAACTTGTGAATTTAAGCACTGGACTGCACAGTTCATCTGTGCACGGGACGCCTGATGTAGAGCCTCAAAACCAATAATTCGCCCAATAAGCAATACTATCGCTTGTAGCGATAAGTTAGTGATCTTGCTTATGGGTACTTGTGTGCTCGCACTGTCTGTATCAACTGCACAGTATAGGCCTATCAATTCCGCTATGTTATGCGACCTCACAGGAAAAGTTCAGAAATTGACTGGTTCCCCTCTCCTGGAGAGGCCAGTCAAAAAGTAAATGTCCTCGACCGTGGGCACCAGTGACTGCCCCTCTAACATGGATACCTCTGCATCCGGATGCCAGTAGTCAACCAAGGCATTCGCAAGCCTAGTTTGTGCTTGCATGAAAGGACATAGGTAAAATTTGAGTAACCCACACTGCATCAAAGTAGCCATAGCATTGGGGTCTTCCCCGACCAACTCATTTACCTCTTCATGCTCTCTTTCTCTCTAATGGACATACATCCTGCAAAACACCAAGGTTCAGGATGGTTAAACCTTGATCTTTATGCCTTTTTAATTCCATAAGGGGGCCCACACGTGTTTTAATGGTGACAGTCTCGTGTACACGCGGCCTATCCAGAGACATCCCGCGTGGACCTAGATCCGACCTTTTAAAGGTCGACGCCCCCCCTAAAAAATGAAACCCAATGCACAAATAAAGACATGAAATGAAAGATAAGGGAGTTTGTACTTACTTGGTCCAGATAGAAGTTCATTTCGTCCACTGTAGCTCCCAGAATCACTGCTTTTGACAAAGGGGGTCTTTTGGCTCCAGAGTCAATTTCCAAATCAACAATGGTGATAATGAGCTACCAGCTTCTATTTATAGACTTTTTGGCCTCTTTTTGTCACCTTTTTGGCCTCTCTTATCATTTTCTCTATACCAAAAACCATTTAGAGTGATTTAGGAGTTGCATAGGAGGGATTTGATAGGGTATTGGGACAATTTTTTTTGAGTTTTGAGTATTTTTCAATGGTCCATGGAAATTTTTTTCGACGATCAACTTGAACATATAGGTAAGGTTTCTACCCTGATTTTTGTATCTCGTTGTCTTTTTCCTTTTCCATAGGATTGATCCCACCAGGTTGTGACACAGAACCATCATCTCTTCTTTAGAAGTGTCGCAACTTGGTGGTAGAGCTTACCAGAACATGGATGCCCTAAGTAGATCCTGGTTGCATTATGGTATTCATGCTGTCTATAAAACACTGTAGGCTCGGGAGTCCTTGTAGTTTTTCCTGAATATGAGTTTCAACCCCATTTGCATGATTCTTCTTCGCTCTTGACCTCACCCTTAGGACTCCCAAAAAATAACGGGTCTTCTTTTAAGCCCTTTTCAGACCCTCTAAATATGAAAAGATTGCCGAGCGATCTTGTGGCATTTCATGCTCGTTAAACTGAAATTTGAAGTCACGTCTATCTGGCGGTAGTTTACCCCTTTTTCGGTCCAGACGGTCAACTGAACGAACAAAGGTATACTCTATGGAACTTCAGCTCTATATAAGAGTACTCTCAGGTATAATTTTATCCTTTTTTCGGGCCCGAGGGACTAAACTTACGAAGAAGGAACCCCCACAGAGTCCATAGTTAAGCTCTTTTCAGACTCCCTAAAATTGAAAATATCGCCGAGTGACCTTATTCTTTCACACTCGTTAAAATGGTCCAGAAGAACATTCCTGACGAAGTCCACAGTTAAGCTTTTTTCAGACTCCTTAAAAATGAAAAAATGGCCAAGTGATCTTGTCCTTATCACACTCGTTAAAATGGTTTTTAATAGACATTTTGTCGGTGCTAGTTTACCCCTTTTTCGAACTGACTAGACTATCTTCAAAAAAGGTACCCCAATGGAGTCTCCTTTTATGTTTTTTTAGACTCTATAAATATGAAAAACCACCAAGCTTACCTTCTCTGGGCTCGTTAAACTTACCTCGAAGGACGTTACCATTGTGTGTTTTGTTAACCGCGTTTGCATACCTTATACGCCAACCTTGTAACAATTTGCTTCTGCGTCTTAACACCCTTGGCCCTTGGAGGATTTTTCCGGAATATCATTATACTAGAACATCAGTCTTGTCCTTGTGCCTTGAACTTGTATGTTTGCAACACTCGTTCCTCCATTGTAACGTAACAATCCTTTATTCTTTTTCCCAAAATTATTGAAAAAAGACAAAAAAAAAAATCAAATATACCCCAAAAAGAGGAAGGGAAAAGTATTTTCTTTATTGGAAGCATAATGAGTCACCCTTGGATAAAGCACATATGTCCGTTTGTTCATCAAACTATGGGATGTAGTATGACCTTGGAAGCTGTTCTCGCTATATAGAGTTGTGTCCTCCTTTGTTTGGTTATCCTTCCAAACATATGGAGAGTTCGCGTTGCCTCCTGCTTCGTAAACTTATGATTAATGCCATGCTACCTGAGTCTCATCATTTTTCATGCTATTGTCCAAGAGATGTTTGTCACCAAGCCTGAGTCGACCCCTCTGCAATTTGTCTCTTTCCCTCATACCCGACCATCCTGAATGGCCAATCAAGTCCTTGTTCAAAATCAATGAAGCCTTCAGTCTGATCATCAAGTCCATGACCAACGAGCTGTCGAAGACCTCTAGGTAGTGTAGTCATACACTCATATTACACTCCTACTCGAGTTTTGAAGATTTTGAAGTAGTTGCTTGAGCTCTGAAGACCTCATCTCTAGCCATCAAGTCGTATCAGCTTTTAGAAGATGGATACTCTATATGTATATCTTTTTGATTTTGAGATGTGGCTCCGTTGTGTATTGTTCGCGGCTACTCTTTATATAGTTATATGAAATGGATCTATAGTGTATTTGATTGGTAGCCATGATTCTATTTTATCCCGAGCATGGGTATGCCCGCCTCGGTGAGACATTTGTTATTTTGCAAACGATGCCTCCTAGTTCCTGATCCTTAGGCTCAATCATTCGGCACATCAGTAAAGAATGGTAATGTATTTCAGCCATCAGATGCTCTTCTGACCTCACACATTAGGGGGCATCTGTTATAACCCTAAATTGCACCATACATGCTTACCTGGCATCAGGCCATCTCAGATCCCTTCTTTTACAAAGAACTGTTGAACAACTCTTTAAAAAACCTCTTTTATAAGGGCCCACATGCCTTACTCCATTACTACACACGTGTACATGCTAGCTGACCTAAAACAACCTGTGTGGACCGAAAAAAGCATGAAAAAAGGAAAGTTGCTGATGGAACACACAACTTTGGGTGAGTTAACTAAAACTCTTGGCCATGCATGGCCGAGGATTCGTCCAAATACCTAGCTCCTTCTAGCCCATAAAAGAAGGGGTAGGGGTCCCATTTGGAAGGAGGAAAAAGATAGCAAAGAAACTCTGCCCAATTGCATATTCCCATTGTCCCAACCCTTTAGCCATCCTTGTGCCAGAAGAGATACAAAGCAAAGAAGTTGGAGGACATTTGAAGAGGAGCCCAGGATCAGGATTCACAGAGCAGTGGCCGGTCTCAACATTTGTAAGTTGATTCATTTAAAGGAATAAATAAATTCTTTTCCTGTCCCACTTTATGAGTTCTTCATAGTACAATAAATATATGTTTGAATCTCTAACCCATTAGTCTATAGGTAAAATGCATGTGTAGTTTGTTGCTTGTTTTGCATACGGGTCAGCTTTGAAAGGAGGACTGCTAACAAGTGATCAAGTGGGAGAAAGGATCGACATCGAACATCCAGAACAAGGTATGTTGGTCTAAACCATGTATTTGTTGAAAATGAATGGGGTTTAAGTTTGGGGACAAAGGTAGAAAGTATATTTCTTTTGGTCATATCTACATGCATAAGATAACCCTATTTGCTAGTCCGTAAGGGGATTTCCCTCACAACAAAGACTCGAGAGGGGTATTTAAAGATGATGGAACAGAGTCTTGAACTATTATATAAGGATCACCCTATTAGTTTATTTGATGAATATGTTTTAGGAAAAATCATGGATCTTGAGTTTCAAAAAAATAATCTTCTCTTGGACAATAAGAAGGATTGGCACATTAAAAGTAGAGCCACATGGTTTTATGGAAATGCCTGAAGAACTATCCTTGAAGAAATACCCAAAATTGAGCCATCAAAGTGTATGACGAAACATGGGTAGGGAATTTTGGGCACCGTTATTACACATCAAAATTCCGCACTTCGATAATGTGACATTCTCATTGTCGTAAGTGTCGCATGTGTCGCTCTTTTGTCACAAGTGTCGTAAGTGTCACATTCTTGTTCCGTAAGTGTATCATCACAAATGACACCATGAAAAAAATTGATACAACCCCTAAAACATGTTAGAAGAAGAATCCCCATCATCTGACAGTCGAAACAAATGTTTTTCTATGAGAATTGATCATCTTGGCAATTTTTGGGAAGATGAACTCTCCCCTACTCATATACAGGGAGTGCTAGCACACATTTACCATCTCATAGGGATCATTGTATCACTCTGTTGCCCATTCTAAGGGATAACTAATTTGGTTGATCAAATCCTGGAAGAAATCCCATTTTCTTCTAAAGACAGCTATGGATGGATCAAGTTGGTTTGGCTCGAATTTAACCCTTAAGCTGCATCTAAGGGAGATATCACAACTATTGGATCCATATCCCCAACTAATTCCAAATATAACCAATGTGGTTGAGCCTCTCAAAGCCTATAAATGGAGGCATTCTCATGGTGAACAAAAGAGGAAAAAATCAGCAAAGCATTTTTATTTTGATTGTGGATCTTTCGAGCAAGGTTTGGACGAGGAGGACTTGGAGAAACCATTGCAACATCATATGAAGATTGTGTTAGCAATAATATTTTCATGATAAAATTGCATCCTTAAAGGCGCTACAACGAATTCCATACGTTGGTAACAAAATTCACCAAAGTAGCACCGCAACTATTCTATTTGGATCCATATGCTTGCCTATTTTATTGTGCTACTATTGACACTTCTTTGAAACTCCCATTGCTAATGCCAAATTTCATTTAGTGGATATTATTTTTTATTTATTTATTTTTTATTTTATTTTATAAAATCATTATGTTAGTTTTGATTTTATATTTAAATAAAATAAAGAAAATAATAATTGAAAAATCAAATATATGATAAAAATAAAATTCCACTCATCTATCTACCCCACTCATTCTCTCACCTCGCCTTATACCCATCCACCTCAACATTCCACTTTCACCTCCATTCTACTTTGATTCCATTAAAAGTATAATATCCACCTTATATTATAACTACCATTCCATTGATAAAAGTCATATAGAAATTGTCATGCGTTATTGTTATTGAAAGCCACAATATACACTGCAAAAAGAGCACTCGAAAACACTAGGGCGACCACCAAGTTTCAATGCCAAGTGTCAAATGATGGGCTCACATGTAATGCTATGAGAGCACTCTAGTTCTAATAAACCAAATAGCAAGTGTCAGTGCAAGTGATAAGGATACGATGAAGAGGTGCTAGTGGTTACAAGTCAACGCCAAGAGAAATCAAGAGCTATGTATTGTAAATTTTATCATGACAGCATAGAAAAATCTTATACATTAAGCGGCTTTGTGATCCATACTCATTCATCTACTTGAAAAGGAATTTTCAATTCTCAGCCTTTCAAATTTCGAGGGAGTTAATGCAGATATCATGGGAAGGTATGATGTTGTTTGTTCAATATGGGATCTTCACAAAGCATGACAGAAGGCAAAATTCAAGGTGATTCTTAATGCATGTACTTCTCGGCTTTCTGAGAGCAATAAATGTAATGTTGGGCTTTTCAAAGGAGTTGTTGAGTTGGCTGGAAGAGATGCAAAGTGCCAGTGATATGCAGAGATCCTTTGATATAATGGGTGCACTTAGTGATTCTCTTTCTAGTGGGTTTTCTTAGTGTGAGGATTTGGTGTAGCATGTTAAGGGTGCAGAGGAAGTTTTATAAATCATTGCTCCAGGGTTGAAAGATAAGATTGGACCATTGGACTCATTATATTCTATTGCTAGAAATTTGACTATTTGTTTTGTAAGAGAGGCTCTCGAGAAAGGTTTTGTAGCGTAGATATATTGAAAATGATTGGTTGTGCTACAAAATTGTTGTAGCCTCAATTATACAATGTCAGTGAATTAGAAGAAAGAAAAATTAAGTCCCCACCCAGGTGGCAACATTTCCAACAGTCAATGAAGTCTCTTCAAGGCTACAATATGTCTTTTTGCATGTGTTAGAGTTGGGTGATGTTATGGTTATGAGGTTAAATTTGAAAAGGTGGATATTGTTGATTAATTGGGTCATTTGTCATTGATGCCAACCCTTGAAGAAAGTCCGATAGCGAATTCCGGTAGCAAAAAGGTTTGTGTAATGGACCCAAGTTTGTTTGATGTATAATGGTATGAGTTTTGACATATTTGCAGGTAAGACTATTCTAGATGGATAGGACATGCCATGCCATTTCCAGTGGTAAGGACCCTCATATGATTGGCTTGAAACCCCAAAAGGTCAAGGAAGTCAAAGTGCTTGCAAAGAAGAATTTTTTAAAATAATAAAGTGAAGTGACAAAGTAAAAAATGATTATTTAAATAATAAAGTGAAGTGACAAAGTCAAAGATGATTATTTAAATAATAAAGTGAAGTGGCAAAGTCAAAGATGATTATTTAAATAATAAAATGAATTGACAAAATCAAAGAGGATTATTTAAATAATAAAGTGAAGTGACAAAGTCAAGGAGGATTATTTAAATAATAAAGGAAATGGAGAACTTTCTAATTATGGAAAGTGGTTATAATAAGGTTAAACCTAAAATGAGGAAAATGGGTTAAGTGGTCAAGTGGCTATTAGATACATGGACAAGTGACAATTTGGGAAAAATTGGACATAGGTTATTATGTGGACTTCATGCAGAGTTCTTGGCACTGCTTGGAGATCTAACTCCATTATCCATGCTTGAAGTTGCAGAATGGCTTCGGCAAGATTCCCTACTTGCATCTCAGTTAACTTTGGTTCATCCTGTGCCAAGCCCAACATAGAGAAAAGTGATTTAGTTACCGTTTCTTTGACCACAGTCTGCTCTGCGAGAAACTCATATTTTTCTTCCTGTATCTTCGCATTGTTCTTCTCGAACTTCGGCCAAATTTCATCTTTCTCCTTCTGTACAACTCGAATTTGCTCTAAGACCTCCTCCTTTTCTTTCTTCAAGGCTTTGTCACCTGTTCCTTTTCTTCTTGGATTCAATGAATTCGAGCCTCTGTTGCATCTACTAATCTTCATAACTAGGCGGGCTCATCCCCCAATTCTGCAATTTCCGACAAAGAAGGCTCAGTAGGTACTACGCGGCTCGACTGGATGGCTTGCTGTATCTCCTTTAGCTCCTTTTATATTCTTTCATACAATGTCTCCTTCTTCACTCCATGTCTATGCAAGATATCCTCTGAATCATCCTCCATGACTGCGATGATGAGGTCGACATCATCCACTGTGAGCACATTCTTTGACTGAGGCTTATTGGCGCATGTCTTCTTTCTTGCTGAGGGTTTCTATGGAGAAACCTTCCTTTTATTTGATGTTTCGGTCTTTGTAGGGGGATCCTTAGGTGGTGTAACTTCACCTTTGCCTTAATTTTCTCCTTCTTCCCCTTCTTCTTCTAGATTCACTTCGTCTTCTCCTCCTCCTGCAGGTGAGTCAGGCCTACTTTCCTCTGAGGCGCTACCCTCCTCATCATTTTCTATGTTCTACACTTCCTCCAATGGGTAGGAATGCTTCAATCAATACAAATTTGTCCATTATGGCGCGGTCCAAACGATCCAACGACGGTATTTCCATTAATAAATGCATTTCTAGTTGTTCTGGAGCGTTATTCTAATGGTCGGGGCACGTCTAACGGTCATATAGCTTCGCCGTGGTGAAGTTCCATTTTGCATGGTTCTGTTATTCTGACGAGGTTCAAGTTTTGCAGATCTGTCTCCTGCGAAGTTTTCTCTGGAGCTTTCTATAGTTTTTCTAACTTGACTTTCTTCTTACTGAGATTTCTTTCTTTCTTTCTTGTGATCTAAGTTTCTATATTCCTCTTTCCATTCTTATTCTTATCTTCTCTTAGCATAATGACTTTGCGTTGCTGATGTTCTTTCAAAGGGTTCAGAGGTAATATTGCTTTTCTTACTAGGTCCTGGGTGGACATACTTTCTTCTTGCATGGATAAGTCCTTTAAACCTTCTTGCGCTCTTTCAACTTTGACAACTACTTCTCTTTCATTCTGTTGCTTCAACTCAACTTCTCGTTCTTCTAAAAATCGATCTATTCTTCTAGCTATGAGATCCCTTAGTTATTTCTTTTTCTTTTCTATGGCTTCCTCATTTGCTTTCCTTCTGATACGATCCTTCTTCACCCAAATATTTCCTAACAAAAGTGGAAAAGGGGCGTTGTTCTCAACAAACGTAATGACTTCAAATTCTTCTTCACTCGATGTTTCATGAAAAATCATAGGTATATTAGTAACTTTTCCACATGGGGTTATCATCTTTACTTTAAACAAGACGATCCTTCTCAATGAAGGTATCATAACAGGATTTCCCAAAATTTCCCAAGTGCTTTCTGGCATAATGTTCACATGTGTTTCTTCATCCAATATATAGTCTATGCCAAAGTCTTCTATTCTTGTAACTATGCACTATTTTTCTTTCAAGATCCCTGACAAACTGACATCCTTGTGGTCCTCCATTACTTATTTTAACTGTACTAACATAGTCTGAGCTTTCTCTGATTATTTCACTTTTTGGTTCTTTAATAGATCCTTAGTTTCTTGGCCTTCTTTATAGTTTTCTTGTCTCATGTTCATCTTTTCAACTTTAGCAATCATTCTTGGGCAATCCTCAACCTCGTGACCAATATATTTAGAACAAATACAAATAGGACCTATACCAGGGCATTCCTTAGCAATATGTCCCGATCTTCTGCAATTATAACACAGTGTCAATCCTCTCTTTCTTTTAAACGATCCCTAGCCTCTCCTGTACTGCGTACTGGGATCACAGTGCTGGACCTGTAATTTTCAAAAATTCTTTCTAGGTTCCTGCATCCACTTATTAGTCCAAAAATTATTTCTATGCATAGGAATAACATATTTTTCTCTATTTCTATCAAATTTATTCAGATCAACTCTTTCTTTTAACTGTGCCCTAACATTCAGGCTAGGATTTTTTTTATCAAACATACCTAGATTCATACTTTCGAAGCAAAACTTTCCACTTATCTTATCTTTACCATAGCACAAAGCTTTAAGATCTTACCTCTTTCTTTCAGATCCGGTTTCTTTCTTAGCACAGAGCTTCGCAAGTCAAGTAGAATACTGTGCCCTACAACAACATATCTACGCACAAAGCTTTCTGTTTTATTCAGTTCCCAGAAATCATAGTTTTAGGTCCCGACAACGGAACCATTTGTTGGCACAGGGGTAGACCCAGGGTTCAACGCTTCAACAACGCACCAACAAAACCCTAACTACTGGCCCTTTCAACAACACCTGCGAAGCAGATGAAGTCTCACCTGAGGTAGAGGCAGGGGGGGTTGCAAGATTCAAGTGTCTACAAGCAAGCTGGGACACAAATATGTGATTACAATACTTAAAAAATCACTTAGACAACAATATGCATTAGTTCTTGAATCTCATTCACATCGCAGATAAAACCCTTATTACAGATCAATGCAGTAAGCATAAAGATCAAGTACTTTCATTCACTTAGCACACATAATTAGCTCAAATCTATCATTCATTCATCTTTAATCACTAAGCAACAACATCAGATCCATTCATCATACATTACAACAACAACACTAAGCAGATAAACACATAAACAACATCGCACAAAGCACATCAAGACACAGGATATACATGGTTCACCCCAGTGCGGGGCTAAGTCCACCAACTTCTTCTTCTTCTTTATTAGTCTTCATTATTCTTACATTCATCTGCTCATGTGCAAAAAGCCACAGAGCCAAACTTCGCATTGGACATGTGATCTATGCACAATGCACTAGATCCACCTTCCCCAAAATCAGGTCAAGGCACAAATTCAACTCCTCAATAGTACAAAGCCTTACTTCACAACCAGATCACACAAAGCAACTTACAATCCCTTGCACTAAGCCAAACATACTGTGCACATAGCCAATACTGGATCTACTTCTTACATCGCTTAACTACTTGTTTATATATTTACAAAGATGCCTAAACATGGGTAAACCCATGGGCCGACGTCCCATAACCCATTACATAAACCCTAAATCCCTTTGCTAGGTCCACAAGCCCACAAAATACGTGAGATTCCGTGATCTCAACGCTGCCTGGGCGCTCCATCTCCGACCAGCCTGTCAAAGTCTCAAAAGTGGTCAAACACGACCAATGTTTCCTAAAAACTTGGTCAAGGGCAAACATGAAGGTTTGCAGGTATGTGATGATATACACCGGGTCTATTACAGAGTTACAAATCAGATTTGGATGATGAAATTGATGAGGGATTTTGGTTGAGGTTGAGGTACAAGTTGGTGCATGGTTGATGCACTTGTGTATGGTACATGTTAATTACAGGTTGAGGTACTGGTTGATGCATGGTTCAGGTTATTGGTACAAGTTGTTTGGTGCAGGTTGATTGGTACAAGTTTACAACAATATATCTCACAGTGATAGTGTGACAGTGGTTCTATCATTCTACTTATACGTCAGGGCGGTTGGATGGGTAAAGGACAAGTGGTTGTAGCCACCTTCCAGTTGTAGCCATAGAACTTAGGGGGTTGTATCTTACTTCTAGTTGTAGCCAGAGAACATAGGGGGTAGTAGCTTCCTTCTAGTTGTAGCCAAAAAATTGGGGAGTTGGAGTTTCCCTCAGGTTGTAGCATGAGAAACTAGGAATTGGAGCCTCCTTCCAGTTGCAGTTGGAAAACAAAGGAAGTTGGTGCTTCCAATGAATTTAATTTTTCAAGACATATAAGAAAAATCATTCTGTGGTTTTCTCCCGTTTTGGGTTTCCATGTAAAAACATTGGTGTACTGTGTATGTGTATGATTGTTCATTTGTTCATTATTTATTTACTATGCAAATATTGGATGCTAATGCTACATTGATATAACACTTGCATTATATGGTTAAAAATGATTATATTTCTCTATTACCAATTCACCCCCCCTCTCAGCAATCCAACAATTCGTATTAGAGTAGGTTCCTTCAGAAATCAGTTTAACCATTGAAAGGTAGATCATGGAGAGAAACAACATGTATAAAAATAGAATACCACAATTTGATGGACATAAGTATGCATTTTGGATCATAAGGATGAATACATATATACAGGCACATGGATTTGAAATTTGGTAATCAATTGTAGATGGATACACAACACCAACAATTCCGTCGACAAATGACAAAGGAATGAAAATCGGTCAGAATAATTCCAAAGCCACAAATGCACTTCTGAATGGTCTTGATCGATATTCACGAGAGTTGCACATTGTAAATTAGCTAAAGATATTTGGGACAAACTTCGAGATATTTATGAAGAAGATTCAAAATTCAAAGCAACAAAGCTTCAAACTTACAGAGGTCAGTTCGAACAACTAAAGAAGAAGGAAGATGAGAATATTGCATATTACTTTTTACGAGTCGATGAAACAATAAATGTAATCTTGGGATTGTGAGAAGAAATCAAAGAATTTGTAATTGTTCAAAGGGTACTAGTATCTCTTCCTATGATATTTTACCCTAAGATATCAACGCTATAAGAAAGATCAGATCTAAACTCAATAAGCATGGACGAACTACATGGAATCTTCACAGAATATGAAATGAGAACTAAAAAGGAAAATCCAGATATAAAAGAAGAAACCTTCAAAACATCCAAAAGGTCAAAGAAAAAGGGAAAGCAAAAAGAAAAAGAACATAGAAACAACAATGACATCTTAGAAGATGATGAAGAAGCAACCAACTTTGTCAGAAGATTGAACAAGTGAACCAACGACAGGTATAGAGGTAAGCTTCCTTTGATTTTTTTTAATTGTGATGGTATTGGTCGTTTTGCTAACAAATGTCCTCACAAGAAAAAGAGAAATGATGAAGGTCACTCAAATAGAAAACAAACATATAAAGGCAAAAGAACCACAAAGAAAGTTTCCAAGAAAAGCTTATGCACCAAAGAAGAAATCTCATCATCAGATGAAGATGAAGTCAGTGACAGTGAGACATAAAGAGTTCTATTCATGGTAGTAGAAGACTCTAATAAAGAAGACTCTGAATAAGAATATGAAGAGTCCTAAGGAGAATATGAAGAGACCAAAGAAGAATATGAAGAGGCAGAAGTTGACTACCAAGAAGAATTGTTGTGTGCCATAGAAGTTATCAAAAGAGAAAAGAAGAAAAACAAGAAACTACAAGTGGAACTAGACAGGAAAGAAGAAACTCAGGAACTAGAACAAATGATCACAAATTTGAAGGTTCAAATTGAAGAAGATAAAAGAATTGAAGAATCTATCAAAGAACAACTAGAAGGAAGAGACAAGATCATTGGAAATTTGGAAGCAAAAATTGTCACATTAAGAAACGATCTTCAAAAGAAAAATGTGTATAACAACTCAAAAGTTTTGAATGACATTATCAATAGTCAAAAACCTCATCATGACAAGTCTGGACTTGGATACAATCATATAGAAAAGGGATCAAGCTCCAAAACAACATAACAAGAAACATATCCAAAAAGCTATGCATAAACAATCAAAGGGGATAAGAAGGTCTACGAAGAAAATTACAGGGACACTCCTCCATCGAGAAGATTCGGATTTCATAATCAACAACCAATAGAAACAGATAGGCCTCAGAAAGAGGAAGGATTCATAAGAGTACCTCCTTTTAGAAGATCTTCAACTCCCAGGTATCAAACTATCTTTTTTGGTTTATGTTATGCATGTAATAATTTTGGACATAAAGCTGTGAATTGCAGAGCTAACAAGAGGAACATAAACAACTTTGAAAGTCGTACACAAAAGGGTTATCCAAGAAGGCCTAGTGAAACACACATAAGAAGTTACAACAAGTTTGAATCTTTGAGCACTGAAGTAGAATGCTACAAATGTAACAAATTTGGACACATGGCCAAAAATTGCAGAATGACAGTCCTTCCTAGAGAACTACAACAGAACATCAACAGTCATAGACATGGACCTCAGAAAAGGACATGGATAAGAAAGAAGAATCAATATAGCAATGAATAATGCACACTCCCTCTACAAGCTAAGCAGAATAAACATTGTTGGTATGTTGACAGTGGCTGTTTAAAACACATGACATGTGATAGAGATAGATTGCTTACATTAATAAATGAAAGAGATGGACCAGTCTCCTTCGGAAATGACAATTCAACTAAAATCATTGGAAAAGGCACAGTTAGAATTGGGAACAAGAATACCAAGTCAAAAAATTTTGTAATAGTAAAAGATATGAAACATAACCTTCTAAGTGTGAGTCAAATGTGTGATCAAGGTCATAAATTTACTTTTGATTCACAAAAGTGCGAGATAAGAAAATAAGATTCAGGAAAATTGATTGCAACAATTGCGAGAACTTCAAGCAACATATATGTATTAAGTGAAATTGGAAATGAAAAGTTTTTCCTAGGAAAGGAAGATGAAAGTTGGCTATGGCATAGAAGAATGGGTCACATACATTTTGATAACCTTTTCAAAGTCAATGTCACACACCCACTACCATAAATCAAAATTTTTGGTTGATTTCTCAATAATGAGAATCCCCAGAGCGTGTAGTAGCAAAATGCCAATCCCTGAGTCACAGGTCTTCTATTTACCTACCCATCTCTCTGTACATAACCATGGTCTTATGTCCCTTTTCGTCGGGATTTCTGTCCCCAACAATCCCGACGCGCTTAAATGCCCATTAGCCTTCTAGGCTAAGTTCTTGGTTCACATGACCTCCTCTGTATGACCATGGTCATAACTCCCATCAGGGCTACGGGGTTTATAAAGTCAAAATTCATTCACCCCCAAGACTCACGATCCTTTGAAGGTGCCCCTAGCACATTAGCCCTCTAGGCTAAGCCTGTGGTCCACGTGACCACTACCCTGGAACCGTAGTCAAACCTCTACGTCGGTGTTTTGGGGTTTTCGATGTCGATGTGCATACACCCACGGGATTCACGATTCTCTGATTCCCGATGTGCCTCTGCCTTGGCTAGCCCTCCTGGCTCAGCCCTGGTCCACATGAACGTTATCCCATGTCCACAACCTTATCCCATCAGGGTTTCACGTTTCGCGATTTCATAAGGGGTAAACACCATGTACATGAGATTCCCGATATGCCAATATGCCGATACGGGAATGCACACGACACCTGTCCTCCACTGTGACCCACACACCTGTGACAAATTGGGAAATCACGTATCGGGATATCGCGATTCCCGTTGCACTAGTTCACGGAACTCTCCAAGTCCCGAACCCCGATATGGTAACACTTGTCCTCCACTATCTTCCGCTGTGGCCCACACGACTCTCCTGTCGGGATATCGCGGATCGCAATTCCAATGTATGGGAGTTTCTTACCTCTGGAAACTCCGATGCCCCGAACTCTGACTCTTCAGGATCTGTTGACATGTGTTCCACCAAATGGACGGTTCTGATCTTGTCGGTAAATCGAGGATCGTGATTCTGTATGACAAGATTTCTTTGTGCTCGGAAACTCTGATTCTCCAATCCCCGAATCCTCAGGATCTCCTGACACGTGTCCCAAATAATGGGCGGTTCTGATCTCATCAGAATATCATGCTTCATGACTTCATAGCTTCTTTTGCCAAGATCATGGGCTTCAACCTACGAAACCCCGATACATGATCCTACATGTAGATCCGACGGCTCTCCTGTGACCCAGATCCAATGGCTACCCTTCTTCCTCGCTCCTCGCGTCTCGCGACTTGGAGTACCAAATGCTTGGACCCTTACCCTGCGAACCTTCAAGTTCACAAGATCCCTGGATCTCTGCCACCTGTCCTCCTCGGATGGACGGCTCTGATCCTCTCGTGGCTTCGCCATTCGCGACTTGGAGCATCCAACTTTTGGACTCCTGCCTTGCGAACCTCCGATTTCATGAGTTCCCTGGATATCTGCCACCTGTCCCCCTCGGGTGGACATCTCGGATCCTTTTGCCCCTATTCACAAGGCTTAACCCTTGTATATCTCCCTATGGATCTAACGACTGTCAGGTTTCCTAGCTAAGATCTGACGGTTCAGATCGGTCCCGATGCCGCGCCCTTTCCTACTACTCTTTGGACGTGGAAAAACCAACGGTCCAGATGTTCTCATGGAGCATGGGAATCTAGGGCCCTAGACTCTTCACTACCCATGAAGACACAGGAAAATTAGGTGGTAAGGCCTTTAACACCCTACCTTCTCCAGCTAATCTAATGGTTGTGGGGAAACTATGGATTTCCCGATGAATTCTCATCCGTCGATTCGATATTCCTCCCTTAAGCTACCATATTAGGTCTTTAAGAGGATCGTTCCTCCTCATACAAGGTTATTAAGACTTGCACCTTCAAGTTCCTATTCCAGGTTCTGGGTAAACCTTTCCAAGGAGGAAATCTCTACAAGAGATCTATTCCAGGGCTTTCCGGGAGATGGGTGAAGGGAAACAACTTCCCGAGAACGGGCTGGAAGCCTATACTAATTCAACCTATAATTAGATTCATTTATCAACTTAAATCATGCATGGCGTCCTATGTTATAAGCATATGTCTATAAATTCTTATCAAAACACTGCACAGACAGTCTTACACTGAAATTGTTCACAATTTCACAGGTCTATGAGCATATACATATATGTATCATTCTATGAATTTCAAGAGGCAATATGTAAACAAAACACTTATCAGAAGTAACTTCAGAAATGGGTGCAACTGCTGAGAGGTGTGCTCGTTTCCACCCAACCGTAGGCGTAGCGACTCCCAGTGGATTTACCACTAGCCACCCCCGAGCTGAGACCACGATGCCTTGAGACTGCGTCTCTCTGTATGCCGTTGCAATCCTTCCTTTCTGCTATCACTCACCCTGCATAAAAATGCCAGAGTTCCCCTCACGTCTGCCCTCCTAATCACTTCTGCCATACGCCTTATCCTCTCGTGAGGTTGCGTGTGGCATGATTACCCTCGCGCTAATCAGGCTTGACGACTCTATGGATGGGCGATTCACCATCCCATCCCTCATCAAGCCATCCGCCTACTAGCTTGCGAGGCATTGAATTTCAGTGCCAGCGAGCCGCTTTTGGTTCTCCGGGCCAGTGGAGTCTGTTGACGGGCGAAAATGACCGTCCGTCAACTGGGAGAGTGGAACCGGTCCGGGGTTGTCTAAATAACCCAAGCTGTTTGGTATGGACCACCCTAACGAGTTTAACGGCTCCGTTGGCCGCCCTAAGGTCTCGTAAGGAAACCAAAGAAAAAGTGATTTAAGCTAAATGATCTAAACTAAGGAAACTAGAAACTAATAAAACAAACTACAATAAACTAACTAACAAAATAAAAGAAATTAAACTAAAACTAAGGAAACTAGAAACTAATAAAACAACTAAAACTAACTATACTAATCTAACTACAAATTACTAACT
>JASDQU010100489.1:352536-385795 GCA_032191745.1 Picea mariana | reverse complement strand
TGGTCTCTTTTCTGCACATCCCCTCATCAACAGTCCTGCAATAAATTCAGAATGTTATTCACATTCATTGACCTCTTCCTCAAGGTCCATTTACATCACATATTCATATTTATGAGTTTGCCATAGTTCTTGGCCAGTCCAGTTATATTTACAAGTTGGGGGAAACAGGGTGTTACAATTCCCTCCCCCTTAAAAGAAACATCGTCCTCAATGTTCTTATCTATTAACATGAATTGCATATATAGATGTAAACAAAATCGGATATGCCAGTTTCATGGCATCTTCCATCTCCCAGGTAGCCTCATCTAGGCCAAAATGTTTCCACTGCACCTTGACCTGTGCAATGGTTCTGTTCCGGAGCCTGGTTTCCTTTCTATCCAATATGCATTGGGGTTCTGGTAGAAATTCTCCCTCCGGTTCCACCTAGATCACAGACCAGTCAATTATATGATTAGCATCATGTACATATTTCTTCAATAGTGAAACATGGAAAACATTATGTGCTTTTACTGTGGGAGGAAGTGCTAGCTGATAGGCTATAGGTCCCACTCTGTCTAGAACCTCAAAGGGTCCACAATACCGGGGTGCCAATTTGGCACAAGCTCCCATTTTCAGGGAACTCCTTCTGGGCTTAATTCTGAGATATACATGATCTCCTATTTGGAACTCTCTTGGAGTTTTCTTTTGATCAGCATAACTTTTCTGTCGGTTCTGAGCGACCTTCAGATTTTGTTTTATCCGAGTCACTTTCTGTTCCATTTCTTTCAACATGTCAGGTCCAAAAGAAATCCTATTTACAGGATTACTCCAGCTGACTGGGGTATTAGACTATCTACCATAGAGGACTTCAAATGGACTCATCTTTAAGGACGCTTGATAGCCGTTGTTGTAGGTGAATTCTACCAATGGCAGGTAGTCTTCCCATTTCCTGGGTTGATGCATCACATGCATCCTTAACATATCTTCTAATATCTGATTCACTCTTTCTGTCTGTTCATCGGTTTGAGGGTAGGCGGTGCTAAACAATAAATTGGTCTCCAAACCCGCCATCAGTGATTTCCAGAAATTGGAAGTGAACTTTGTGTCTCTATCAGATATTATCTCTCTCGGCATGCCGTGCAGTCGGAACACCTCTTTCATGAATATCTGGGCGATATCTATCACCTTGCAGGTCGATTTGACGGGGATGAAATGGGCAGACTTGCTCAGTTTATCCACCACTACCATAATGGCGTCATTCTGTTTGGTTGAAGTTGGTAATCCAGTGATAAAATCCATGGATATGGTTTCTCATTTCCATTCTAGGATGGGTAAAGGGTGTAATAGTCCTGTTGGGTGTCGATGTTCTGCTTTAACCTGTTCGCATTCTATGCATTGGGCCAAATATTTGGCTACATCCTTCTTCAATCCCGACCAATAAAATTGTTTTCGGGTGGCAGTAATCATTTTCTGGTATCTTGGGTGACCAGTGTAGGGCCTTTTATGTAGTTCATCTATGATGAACCTCTTCAAGTCGTCACAATTGGGAATATACAGTCTATCTTTGTAGGTGAGCAGACCTCCTTCGGTCCTCTGATAGCCTTCGTATTTTTCTCCAATGGGTTCTTGCTGTAGGTACAGGGTCACATTTCGGATGAAGGGATCAGTTTCTTGTGCCTTTTTGACTCGGTTCTTGACATCTGTCTCACAGGTACTCACCGCTGCCAGGTGAATCATTCTCATGCTTCTGCTAAGGGCATCGGCCACCCTATTCTCTCTCCCTTTAATGTGTTTGATTTCAAAATCAAATTCGCTCAGGAGGGCCATCCATCTGGCTTGTCTAGCATTAAGCTTGGGTTGATCAAACAGATATTGTAATCCACAGTGATCCGTCATCAGTACAAACTTCCTTCCCAAGAGGTAATGCCTCCACCTTTTCAAGGCATGCACTATGGCAGCTAGTTCTAGATCATGAGTCACATAGTTGACTTCATGCTCATTCAATTTTTGGGATTCATAGCAGATCACCTTTCCTTCCTGCATAAGGACTCCTCCGAGCCCTTTCTTACATGCATCTATGCACACAAGGAAGTCAGCTTCTGGGTTAGCAATTTTCAACATGGGTGCATGGGGTAGTAGATGTTTCAGGGTTTGGAATCTTTCTTCACATTGCTGTGTCCACAGGAATTTTGTTTCCTTCTTCTAGAGGGCAGTGATTGGACAACCAGTCTTGGAGAAATATTTTATAAATCTTCTATAGTATCCTGCCAATCCCATAAAGGATCTGATGTCTGAGACATCCTTTGGGGTAGGCCATTCCATGATAGACCTGATCTTGTCAGGGTCTACTGCTACCCCTTCCTTGGACAGAACATGTCCCAAGTAATGTATTTGCTTCTGAAAGAAGTCACACTTGCTGAATTTACCATAGAGTTTATGCTCTCTTAGCACTTGCAACACAAGTCTAAGATGTTCCTCATGTTCTTCTCTATTCTTAGAGTAGATTAATATGTCATCAATGAAAACTAGTACAAATTTATCTAAAAATTTACTGAGTACATTGTTCATTAAGCACATGAAAGTGGCAGGGGCATTGGTTAACCCAAATGGCACTACCACAAACTCATAGTGACCATACCGTGTCCAAAAAGTGGTTTTATGGATGTCTTCACCCTTAATTCGGACTTGATGGTATCCCGACCTCAAGTCAATTTTTGAGAAAACAGACACACTTCCCAACCGATCGAATAGATCATCGATCCTGGGCAAGGGGTATTTGTTCTTTATAGTTACTTTATTAAGTTGTCGGTAATATATACACAGTCTAAAGGTGCCATCCTTCTTTTTCACAAACAGGACTGGTGCTCCCCACGGGGACATGCTGGGTCGAATGTAACCCTTATCCATCATTTCTTTCAATTGTAATTTGAGTTCTACTAACTCAGGAGTGCTCATTCGATAAGGTGTCCTAGACACCGGCACTGCTCCTGGTGTGAGTTCTATCGATAAGTCAATGTCTCTTCTTAGAGGTAAACCCGATACCTCCTCCGGGAACACATCTCTGTATTCCCTCAAGACAGGGTGATCATCAGGGCTTGGTTTAGCACCTTCGATTGTTTCCAACACCTGTATTGCATATAGGGGACATCCCTTTCGACAATACTTTCTCATTTGTAGGACTGAGATTTGTCTCATCGAGACCGGTTTTCGGATCCCTTGGAGGGTTATCCTTTGTCCTTCTTTGCTCACACATTCTAAGGTTTTATAGTAACAGTCCAATTTGACCTTATGGGCGGCCAGCCAGTCCATACCAATCAACAGGTCGTATGACCCCAGAGGTAATACATTAAGGGTTGCTTGGGTGAGGATTTTACCCAACATTAACTGGCAGGCTGGTATGGCCTCTACCACCTTTCTTTTGGTACCAGTGGCTAACTATACCAACCATGGTTTAGTTTGCTTCTGTGGCTGTAGTTTACACTTATCAACAACTCTAGGGGATATATAACTCAAATTTGAACCAGGGTCAATCAAAACAGACACCAGATGGTTGAAAATCATACCTTCTATTTCCACCACTGAAGCTTGGTGGTCAGCTTGGTTATTATCCAAGGCTGCATAGATCTGCGACACACTCCTTGCCACATCATTGATCGTGGTATCTTCTTGCATGTTATAAATTTTACGACTGTTCTATTGTCAGTGTGGACAGTCTCTCCGGAGATGCTCTCCTCCGCAATCCCAACATTCCAAAGGTTTTCTCTTTGGGTTATCATTCTTTACTGGTATAGGTCTAGAAGTTTTATTTCCATCCACCGACGGAAAGTTCTGCTGGAGTACACTCCGATTTGGGAAGTTCATTCTGGGGTTCTTCTTGTAGTTTTTAAACCTCGAGGATTTGTTTCCCTTTTTCTAAAATTTCGAACCACTCTTCTGTTTCCAGTCTCCACGAGACTCTGCCCGATGTCCATATTGTTCATGACAATATGTTGCCTTCTTTATGGTGTCTTCTAAGGTCCTTGGCTCGTCAAATTCAATTCGGTTCCGGTATTCCTTGGGTAACCCACTGATGAAGCGTTGTGCCTTCGCCTTCTTGGCTTTGATGTAGGGTACATATCTCAGTAAGTCAAGGAATTTGTTGACATACTCCTCCATAGTAAGTTGTCCCAGTTTGAGTTCATAAAACTCTTTAGCCTTCTCGTCGAAATAACTTTCCGACAAATACTTCTTCTGGAAGTACTTCTCGAACTGTTTCCAAGACAGGTCCTCCTCGCGGACCCCTTTCATATTCTTAAGGTCTTCCCACCAGATGGAAGACTTTCCGTTCAGATTGAAAGTGGCCACTTGGGCCTTCAAGTTCTCTGAGAAATCATGGACTCTGAAATATTTCTTCAGTCCAAGTAGCCAAGCCTCAGCTTCCTCTCCCTTCTTTATCTCGCCATCAAAGGAGGGAGGTTTGACCTTCCTGAATTCCTCAAATTTATGACTCTTGGAAGTCTTTTGCTTCTTTTGTTTCCTGCGAGAATAGGAACTGGTCCTACTGCTGGAAGAGCCTTCTGAATCACCATCTTCCTTCTCAGTGGAATCATCTGGTACTGGTCCTTTACCTCTGGGGTGGACCTTTCTTGACGTGCTTCTCTCAGTATGGCCACTGATACGACCATGATTCTGCATCTCAGGTTCATGCTGCATTTGTCGCTGTAGGTCGGATATGCTCTGCAGTAAAACTGCATTAATCTCGATTTTCTTTTCTTGTTCTTTCATCATTCTTTCATTATCGACCTTGCAGCTTTGTAATTCGACCATGAGACTCCTCACAGTCTCAGCTAGGCCTGGAGGGGTTCCTATTACTCTTCTTTCGTCAGACTCTTCGTCCCTGTTGTGGGAGACTTCTCCCACCTCTTGGTGAGTCACCATACTCTGCGTTTGTAGATTTCTGTGGTTGATCGTCTGCTTGAGTGAAAAGACAAACGCTGGATATTAGTCAAGAGTTAAATACATTTTATAATTTGCGCATAATTTCATAACTCTTTCACATGCATACACAATTGGGTTTTCATATTCCAAGTTTTAATCCTGGATAAGATAGTTAAGTCAGGGGGTTACTCCTCATAGGAGTGCTTCGAACGGAGTTTATGCGCGAATCGTGCATGAGCCTAATCAGGCCGAGTGTTGCAACCATGCTCTGATACCACTTTGTCACACACCCACTACCATAAATCAAAATTTTTGGTTGATTTCTCAATAATGAGAATCCCCGGAGCGTGTAGCAACAAAATGCCAATCCCTGAGTCGCAGGTCTTCTATTTACCTACCCGGCTCTCTGTACATAACCGTGGTATTATGTCCCTTTCCGTCGGGATTTCTGTCCCCAACAATCCCGACGCGCTTAAATGCCCATTAGCCTTCTAGGCTAAGTTCTTGGTTCGCATGACCTCCTCTGTATGACCACAGTCATAACTCCCATTGGGGCTACGGGGTTTATAAAGTCAAAATTCATTCACCCCCAAGACTCGTGATCCTTCGAAGGTGCCCCTAGTGCATTATCCCTCTAGGCTAAGCCTGTGGTCCACGTGACCACTACCTTGGAACCCTAGTCAAACCTCTACGTCGGGGTTTCAGGGTTTTCGATGTCGATGTGCATACACCCACGGGATTCACGTTTCTCTGATTCCCGACGCGCCTCTGCCTCGGCTAGCCCTCCTGGCTCAGCCCTGGTCCACATGACCGTTACCCCGTGTCCGCAACCTTATCCCATCGGGGTTTCATGTTTCATGATTTCATAAGGGGTAAACACCACGTCCACGGGATTCCCGATATGCCGATATGACGATACGGGAATGTGCACGACACCTGTCCTCCACTGTGACCCACACACCTGTGACAAATCGGGAAATCACGTATCAGGATATCGCAATTCCCATTGCACTAGTTCACGGAACTCTCCAAGTCCCGAACCCCGATATGGTAACACCTGTCCTCCACTATCTTCTGCTGTGGCCCACACGGCTCACCCGTCAGAATATCGTGGATCGTGATTCCAATGTATGGGAGTTTCTTACCTCCGAAAACTCCGATGCCCCGAACTCTGACTCTTCAGGATCTGTTGACACATGTTCCACCAAATGGACGGTTCTGATCTTGCCGATAAATCATGGATCGCGATTTCGTATGACAAGATTTCTTTGTGCTTGGAAACTCTGATTCTCCGATCCCCGAATCCTCGGGATCTCCTGACACGCATCCCAAATAATGGGTGGTTCTGATCTCGTCAGAATATCGTGCTTTGCAACCTCATATCTTTTGTTGCCAAGATCACGGGCTTCAACCTACGAAACCCTGATACACGATCCTACGTGTAGATCCGACGACTCTCCTGTGATCCAGATCCAACGGCTACCCTTCTTCCTCGCTCCTTGCATCTCGTGACTTGGAGTACCAAATGCTTGGACCCTTACCCTATGAACCTCCGAGTTCACGAGATCCCTGGATCTCTGCCACCTGTCCTCCTCAGATGGATGATTCTGATCCTCTCGTGGCTTCGCCATTCGTGACTTGGAGCATCCAACTTTTGGACTCCTGCCTTGCGAACCTCTGAGTTCATGAGTTCCCTGGATCTCTACCACCTGTCCCCCTCGGGTGGACGACTCAGATCCTTTTGCCCCTATTCACAAGGCTTAACCCTCGTATATCTCCCTATGGATCTAACTACTGTCGGGTTTCCTAGCTAAGATCTGACGGTTCAGACCGGTCCCGATGCCGCGCCCTTTCCTACTGCTCTTTGGACGTGGAAAAACCAACGGTCCAGATGTTCTCATGGAGCATGGGAATCTATGGCCCTAGACTCTTCACTACCCATGAAGACACATGAAAATCAGGTGGTAAGGCCTTTAACACCCTACCTTCTCCCGCTAATCTAACGGTTGTGGGGAAACTATGGATTTCCCGATGAATTCTCATCCGTCGATTCGATATTATTCTCTTAAGATGCCATCTCGGGTCTTTAAGAGGATCGTTCCTCCTCGTACAAGGTTATTAAGACTTGCACCTTCAAGTTCCTATTCCAGGTTCTGGGTAAACCTTTCCAAGGAGGAAATCTCTACAAGAGATCTATTCCGGGGCTTTCTGGGAGATGGGTGAAGGGAAACAACTTCCCGAGAACGGGCTGGAAGCCTATACTAATTCAACCTATAATTAGATTCATTTATCAACTTAAATCATGCATGGCATCCTCTGTTATAAGCATATGTCTATAAATTCTTATCAAAACACTGCACAGACAATCTTACACTGAAATCGTTCACAATTTCACAGGTCTATGAGCATATACATATATGTATCATTCTATGAATTTCAAGAGGCAATATGTAAACAAAACACTTATCAGAAGTAACTTCAGAAATGGGTGCAACTGCTGAGAGGGGTGCTCGTTTCCACCCAACCGTAGGCGTAGCGACTCCCAGTGGATTTACCACTAGCCACCCCCGAGCTGAGACCACGATGCCTTGAGACTGCATCTCTCTGTCTTCCAGTGACCAAGAGTGAAGGTTGCAATCCTTCCTCTCTACTATCACTCACCCTGCGTAAAAATGCTAGAGTTCCCCTCACGTCTTCCCTCCTAATCGCTTCTACCATACACCTTATCCTCTCGTGAGGTTGCGTGTGGCACGATTACCCTCGCGCCGATCAGGCCTGACGGCTCTACGGATGGGCGGTTCACCATCCCATCCCTCATCAAGCCATCCACCTACCAGCCTGCGAGGCAATAAATTTCAGGGCCAGCGAGCCGCTTTTGGTTCTCCGGGCTAGTGGAGTCCAAATATGGTATTTTATTCTCGGTGGAAGTTAACGCCACCTTTTCAGGTGCCTTCCACCGCCATCGTGGTCTCTTTTCTGCACATCCCCTCATCAACAGTCCTGCAATAAATTCAGAATGTTATTCACATTCATTGACCTCTTCCTCAAGGTCCATTTACATCACATATTCATATTTATGAGTTTGCCATAGTTCTTGGCCAGTCCAGTTATATTTACAAGTTGGGGGAAACAGGGTGTTATAGTCAACAAAAGGGAAGCAGTTAGAGAAATTTCCCAGATCAAAAAATCAACCAAGACTTTATGCAAGCATTGTCAACAAGGAAAGAAAACAAAGACCACGTTTAATTCAAAATAATATTCAACGAAAAGACCACTAGAAATTGTGCATACTGATCTAGTTGGACCAACTACAACAAAGGGTTTAAAATGTGAGAAATATTTTATGTTATTAGTTGATGATTATACAAGAATGATTGCAGTTTTCTTTCTCAGGAATAAGTCATAAGATTTTGAAAACTTCAAGGTCTACAAGGCAATGGTTGAAAATGAAATGGATTCAAAAATCAAATGCTCGAGATCTGATAATGGAGGAGAGTTCACTTCAAAGGAATTTATGGACTACTGCAGTAGGCATGGAATAAAAAGGCAATTCTCTGTTGCTAGGACACCTCAACAGAATGGAGTTGTTGAAAGAAAGAACATGACAGTACATGAAATGGCTTGAACAATGATAATGGATTCCAAATAGACAGATATCTTTTGGACACAGGCAATGCATACAACAGTTCACATTAAAAAAGAAGTAATGCTCAGAAATAACACTGACAAAACTCCCTACGAGCTATGGAAAGGAAGATCGACAAATATGAAGCACTTCAGAGTTTTTGGAAGAAAATGCTACATCAAAAGTGAAGATGGCAGAATGGGAAAGTTTGACTCTCATGTGGAAAAAGGAGTACTTGTTGGTTACTCAAGTACAAGGAAATCATACAAGTGTTACAACCTGAGATTGAACAAAGTTGTGGAGAGCATCAATGTAACAATTGATGAAACAAGTAGACAAGAATTAAAGGAAGAAGAAAATGAATCAATGGAACAACTTTACGAAGAAGAAGCAAAATATGAAAAAGAAGTAGAAGGGGAAGATGAAGAGGATCCGACAGAAGCAGAAGAGAAATTTCAACAAGTGCCTCCAAAGACACCTAGAAGATTAGTACAGAAGAATCATCCTTCAGATCAGATTATCAGAAACAAATATGCATGAGTTGAGACTATAAGAAGAATCTGTTCAACAGAACAAATGCACCTAGCACTCTCATCTACGATTGAACCAACCTATTTTGAAGAGTCCAACAAGGATGAATTTTGGAATAAGGTCATGGATGAAGAATTGGATCAAATAGAGAAAAATGACACTTGAGAATTTGTTCCAAGACCAAAGGATAATAATGTGATCGACACAAAGTGGGTATACATGAATAAATTGAATGAATATGGACATGTTACAAGGAACAAAGATAGATTGGTATGTAAAAGATATGCACAGGTTGAAGGAATCGACTTTGAAGAGACATTTTCCCTAGTTGCTAGAATGGAAGCAATCCGATTGATTTTAGCTTATGCATGCTCCAAAATATTAAAGTGTATTAGATGGACATAAAATCAACTTTTCTAAATGGGGAACTTGAAGAAGAAGTCTACATTGAACAAACAGAAGGATTTTAGTTGTTAGAGAACACATATTATGTGTGTAAATTAAAGAATGCCTTCTATGATCTAAAACAAGCTCCTAGAGAATGGTACTCTAGTCTGGATAAATATCCACTGCAGGAGTGGTTTAGAAAAGGAAGTGCAGATAGAAACCTCTACATCAAGGTATCTCAAGATAGTATTTTATTAATTGAAGTTTATGTTGATGATATTATTTTTGGAAGTACTGATCACAGGTTAAGCCAGAAATTTGCAAAGGACATGTAGAATGAATTTGACATGTCATTACTTGGAGAAATATCATTCTTTCTAGGTCTTCAAATACGTCAAAGCAACCAAGGAATTTTTATTTCTCAAACCAAGTATATCATAGAAATGCTAAAGAGGTCCGGAATGGAAGATTGCAAACCAGTTATCACTCCCATGCAAACCAATTGCAAGTTGAGAAAAGATGACGATTCAAAGTCTATAGATCAGAGACAATACAGGTCAATGATTGGTATTCTACTGTATGTGACAACATCTAGACCAGAGGTAATGCAGGTAGTTGGATAGGTGACACGATTTCAGGCAACACCAAAGGAATCACATGCATTAGTAGTGAAGATGATTTTCATATATCTTAAAGGAACATAAGAGTTTGGATTATGGTATCCAAAAGGAAAGGATCTATCACTTATTGCTGACACAGATGCATATTGGGCAGGTTGCATTGATGACCGACGAAGCACTAGTGGAGAAAAATTCTACTTGGGTGAGTGTTTAGTATCATGGCTAAGCAAGAAAAAATTATCAGTATCTTTATCTACAACCGAGGAAGAGTATATTGCAGCAACAAAATATTGTTCACGGGTTCTATGGATGAAATAAACTCTGATAGATATATAGTTTGAGTATGATGAGCCCATTCCAATCTATTGTGATAATACAAGCACCATCAATATCTCAAAGAACTCGATAATGCACTCCAAGATGAAGCACATTCCAATAAAGTATCACTTTCTACGAGAACAGGTTGCAGAAAATAACATCAGAGTTGAATATGTGGGAACAATAGAACAAGTGGCATGCATCTTTACAAAACCGCTTCCATGGGAAGCCTTTAAGTATCCTCACCAGAGACTCAGAGTTATTTCTACTCCAAAATGAATGCTTTTGAATGCTTATATTATATGTCTTATATGTACACGAGGAAGAACCATAAAGAGGACAATTTAGGTTGGGAGATCAGACGAGTCAGTTATGGGGAACAGAACCGAATGGAAAGATACCTTTTCCATTGATGAAAAAGGGGGATATAATTATTAGATGCAGAGGACATAGGCATGGTTCCAGGGGAGTGTTGGTCATAGAGATGCAAGCATGGTTCCAGGGGGAGCATGAGTGATATGATTTCAGTATTGCATTAGAGTGTTGCCATCAATGCCAAAGGGGGAGATTGTTGATTAATTAGGTTGGTTGTCATTGATGTCAACCCTTGAAGAAAGTCCGGTAGCACAAAGGTTTGGGTAATGGACCCAAGTTTGTTTGATGTATAATAGTATGAGTTTTGATATATTTGTAGGTAAGACTATTCTAGATGGATAGTACATGTCATGCCATTTCTAGTGGTATGTGGAACGTCACATAAATCCTCATGGTTTGAGAGTTATGGCCTTACGAAGTTGGAGAACCCTCATATGATTGGCTTGAAACCCCAAAAGGTCAAAGAAGTCAAAGTGCTTGCAAAGAGGATTATTTAAATAATAAGGTGAAGTGACAAAGTCAAAGAGGATTATTTAAATAATAAAGTGAAGTGACAAAATCAAAGAGGATTATTTAAATAATAAAGAGAAGGGACAAAGTCAATGAGGATTATTTAAATAATAAAGTAAATGAAGAACTTTCTAATTATGGAAAGTGGTTATAAGAAGGCTAACCCTAAAATGAGGAAAATGGGTTAAGTGGTCAAGTGGCTATTGGATACATGGACAAGTGGCATATTGGGCAAAGTTGGACATAGGTGACTATGTGGACAAAGTGGCCTAGAAGATGCTTCTAAGGAAGCTACTTGGAGAGTATAGATAAGAGGCAAGGCTCTCTCATTTTAATCACACTTGATCATATTGAATATCTACAGGTGATTGAGGTAAACAAAGGATATCTAAGCCAGATTTCAGAGGGAAGGTGAAGTAAATAAGGCCTAAATTCAAGGGAGGATAAATTCTTTTCATGATGCTTTCTAAGGTATGTTATTTACAGGTCATCTCACCATTTTCACAATAAATTTTTTTCTAGAATGATTTTCAGACTGTAAAATTGGGAGGCCATCGAGAAAATATATCCAAGTATATTTGGTATGAATTTCATCTTATGGGTTGTTGTATTTTTGGAGTTACACTCTGTGGAAAATAGGGTTTGTGGCTAGTATTGAAACTAGTCTAAAAACAAATTTTCGGGTAAAAACGTCATAACTTATTCATAATAGATCTAAATTCAGTAAGACTAAATTTGTTTGTTACAGTGCAGTCTGTAGTATTATGTGTACAATTTTCATATCCATACAACAAATATTCCGTGCTGGGCACGTTCTAGAATTTCGCTCTTGAGAACAAGCTAGAATTCAACAAGGTATGGAATTTTTGCTATAACTCCTTTTTCTGAGAGGTTCCAAGTAGTGACACCTAGAGGAATTGCATAAAACACACTGAAGAACATTGTGTACTATTTTCATATATTTATTCATTACAAGTACATAGTTATGATTATTTCAAGTTAGGATTGTTAACTAATCCAAAACTAGTCATGTGAGACTAAAGTAAAGTTTGATGAAAATGATAGTCTCTTGTTGTTAAAGTTAATGAACGTTTGGAGGTATGTGATCATATACACCAGGTCTATTAAAGAGTTACAAATAATATTTGGATGATGAAATTGATGAGGGATTTTGGTTGAGGTTGAGGTACATGTTGGTGCATGGTTGATGCACTTGTTTATGGTACATGTTAATTACAGGTTGAGGTATAGGTTGATGCATGGTTCAGGTTATTGGTAGAGGTTGTTTGGTGTAGGTTCATTGGTACAGGTTTACAACAGTATATCTCATAATGATAGTGTGACACTGGTTCCATCATTCTACTTATACGCTAGGTTGGTTGGACGAGGCAAGGATAGGTAGTTGTAGCCACCTTCCGGTTGTAGCCGGAGAACATAGGGATTGTAGCTTCCTTCTGGTTGTAGCCAAAGAATTGGGGAGTTGGAGCTTCCCTCAGGTTGTATCCTGAGAAACTAGGGGGTTGGAGCCTCCTTCTAGTTGCAGCTGGAAAACAAAGGAAGTTGGTGCTTCCAATGAATGTAATTCTTTAAGATATATAAGAAAAAGCATTCCGTGGTTTTCTATTAAGCCCTCATATTGGCTCATTACCCCTTAATTGGGGCATATTACATTAGTAATTTTATTTTATTTATGTCGGATTTATTCCATTAGTTGTAATTATACCTCCTAGTCTCCTATATATACCAAGGAGACATTTTTATTTGGAATCATCTTGGAATTGTACATTTATGTGGGCATAAGGAGGCTTCCCCCTCGAAGAGGCTTATTATCTGAATTTATCTCTTTTTCAAGGCATTGAGTACTTATTCTGAGGTTTTTCTATGCTATATTGATATTTGGTTCTTAACATATGGTATCAGAGCTCAAGGTCTTTGGGTTTCGCCGCTACATCTGATACACCTTGGAATTTTCTCTATAATTTTTTTTCTACAATGTTTTAGAAGGAACGACTTGGAGCATATTTATTATATGATTCAAGGTACGTTGGGTTAAAATTTCATCTCCTGAGGCCTTATAATTTCGGAGATACATCCTGTGCAAGATAAGGTTATGGAATCATCTTGAACTGATCCATTGCGGAATTTTTTCTATAAAATTGTTTCTGTAATGTTTTAGACCCTGAAATCCGAAGGGTATTCACAAAAATTAGTAAGGTATATGTGGTAAAAATTTCAGCTTCTGGTTCATATTACATTTGTAGATACACCCTGTGGAATATAGGGTATCTGACTAGTCCTATAGACTAGTCTCAAGAACGTGTTCCAGGTAAAACAATCATAACTTATTCCTAGAGTATCCAAATTGAGTGAGATTGGTTGAATTGGATAGTGGATAGTCTATATTATTTCTGGTACAAGTTTCTGAATTTTATATCAATTATTTTGTGTGGGGCATGCTATACAAGTGACATCTCCTGGAAAGGCCAAAAATCAGCAAGTTGTGGGGAAGTTACCATAAATTCCACTTGGAACATCCAATTTTGATCAGACCTATGGCATTGCAGAGAAGAAATATCAGATAACTACAAAAAATAATTTTTCATACCCAGAAGGGCCGAAACTTTGGAGATACAACAAAAGAAATATTGTCTAGCAGAACCACCTCAAAATCGAGGTTCAAAAGTGATACTTGGCCAACATGCCACCCAAAAAGGGAACTTCTACACCAAATAAGCCTCCAGATAATCCTACATGAACTCTTGATGAAGGTGAAGAAATGTGTAGGGACATAAATGATTTACAAAAGAAGACAGTAACAAAATATGAACTACAAAAGATGATGGAGGGTTTAAAAGGGGAGATCATGGAAGGACTGAAAAATTTCATAATAGAAAGGACACCTAAAAGTGAAAATGTATCCCATGAAATTCATGATGAGGACACAAGGAAGGTGAATCAAGAATGGAGAAATTCCAACTTTGGGTTGAAGACCAACCATGTTCCTAAGATCGATATGAGGAACTTTGATGGCAAGGACCCAATCACATGGATACTTCAGATGGAGCAATTCTTTGATCTACATAATGTGCCACATACACAAAAGGTACGAATTGATTCTTTATATTTAGAACCCAATCAATTTGTATGGTATCGATGGCTTTTTTCTTGCAAATCACTTGTCACTTGGACAATTTTCATGGAAGAAATGATAGGACACTATGATGATACAAGGAGCAATAACTTTTTTAGCCAATTGATAAATCTCAAGCAAAAGGGTTTAGTTATAGAGCACATTGAGAACTTCCAAAGATTGAATATAAAGGTAACATATATTTCAGATGAGCACTTGTTTGATGTATTCATAGGAACTTTAAAGGATAACATTCAACATGAGGTTTGCCTTTGGGAACCCAAATCATTGGAGAATGCATTTAAGGTGGCACGAAATGTTGAAAGTAAAAATATGGCTATGGCTACTAGAAAGACCAATCCCAACATCTATAGAGAGAATAATGCTCCTTCTTCTTGAACACCTCAACCTACAAGATTGACACCTCAACAATTGGAGAAAAGAAAAGCAAAAGGTTTATGCTTTAATTGTGACAGAAAGCATAGTAAGGGACATAAGTGTGGTGAGAAGAAATTATTCTACATCAATTGTGAAGAGGAATAAGAACAAGAACAAGAACCATCTCAAGATGAAAACGAAGAAGCAATTTCGTCTGAAGAGTTGACTCCCACAATATTGTGTAATGCATTGGCTGGAATTAGCACTCCTCAAACCTCAATATGGAAGGATACATCAAAAATAAAAAGGTAATAGTCCTAATTGATTCTAGCAGTACTCATAATTTCATTCACTATAAATTAGCCAAAGCTCTCAATTACTTTGTATATCTAGCGCCGGAGTTTCAAGTAATTATTGCAGATGGAGGAGCTATCAATTGCTCAGGAAAATGCAATAAGATCAATCTTACTATGGGGAAATATGTAATGAATAGTCCAATGATTACTATACCCATGGGTGGTGCTGATGTTGTACTAGGAATCCAATGGTTACAATCATTAAGAACAATGGCTTTTAATTTTCAAGAACTTTTCATGAAATTTTCATTGGAAGGAAAAGAAATTGAGTTAAGAGGTATCACAGGAAACACGGTAAGGTGATAAACTCTAATGGCACGACAAATTTATTGAAAAAGGGGCATCAAGGCATTATTGCACAACTATGCTCACTAGATGTTCAAACATCTAAGCCATCTATTCCTAAAGATCTCCAAGGGATCATTGATAAGCATTCCAAAGTATTTGAAGATATTCCCAAAGGTCTTCCACCCACTCGAAATCATGATCATGAAATTCACCTAATTCCTAGGAGTCTTCCTCCTAACATCAGGCCATACAGATACCCTTATGCCCAGAAGAGTGAAATTTAGTGCATGGTTGAAGAAATGTTAGAGGCTGACATTATTAGACCTAGCCAAAGTTATTTCTCTACACTAGTGGTAATGGTATTCAAGAAAGATAGCTCATGGCATATGTGTCCATATTATAGAGAGCTCAACAAGATCACTATTAAAGATAATTTTCCTATTCCCATCATTGATGAATTGTTAGATGAACTACATGGAGCAATATATTTCACAAAATTGGATCTTCGTTCAGGGTATCATCATATTAGAATGAAGGCAGAAGATATCCCCAAAACAACATTCCGAACTCATGAAGGCCATTATGAATTTTTTGTCATGCCTTTTGGCCTTACAAATGCACCTTCCACATTCCAAGGGTTGATGAATTCCATTTTCAAGCCCTTCCTTTGAAAATTTGTGTTAGTATTTTTTGATGATATACTAATCTATAGCAACTCTTGAGAGGATCATGTGCAACATGTTGACAAGGTGCTACAACTACTAAAGGAGCAAAAACTATATGCCAAACCATCCAAATGTTTCTTTGGAGTGAAGGAGTTAGAGTATTTGGGTCACATTGTATCTCATGAAGGTGTTAAGGTAGACCTTAACAAGATTAAGGCCATGATGGACTGGCCAATTCCCAAAACATTGAATAATCTTAGAGGATTTTTGGGTTTGACAGGTTACTACCACAAGTTTGTTCAACACTATGGAAGAATAGCAACACCTTTAACGACACTAACTAAGAAGGATGCATTTTCATGGACTCCAGAGGCAATTAAAGATTTTGAACAACTTAAAGAGGTGACGTGAAAAGCTCTTGTCTTGACCACTCTAGACTTCACAAAAACCTTTATTGTGGAATGTGATGCCTCGGGAAATGGAATTGGTGCTGTCCTAATGCAAGAAGGAAGGCCCCTGGCTTTTGAAAGTCAACCACTCAAGGGAAAGGACTTACAAAAACCCATTTATGAGAAGGAAATGATGGAAATACTACATGCATTGAAGAAATGGCGTCCTTACCTAATAGGTAGGCACTTCAAGGTCAAAACAGATCATGATAGTCTTAAATACCTATTGGAACAAAGACTATCTTCAGAAGAACAACAAAAATGGGTAACCAAGATATTGGGTTATGATTTTGAAATCGTCTATAAAAAGGGGAAGCAAAATGTTGTGGCAGATTCACTCTCAAGAAAGGATGAAGATGTTGAGGCCTTTCTCTGTGCTATCTTGAGCATCCAACCCGATTGGATAATAGAAGCAAGGAATGAATGGAATAATGACGAAAAAGTGTGGATTCTCATTCAAAGGTTGTAGCATTATTCCAGTGCATCAGATACATTTACATGGAAAAATGATTCACTATGGTACAAAGATTGCTTATATTTATGTAAGAACTCCCAACTCAAACAAAAGGTATTATTGGAATTGAACACCTCTCTAGTAGGAGGGCACTCGGGATTTTTGAAAACATACCATAGAGTTAAGAAGGATTTTTTTTGGGATGAACTTAAAACTAATGTTCAAAGGTTTGTGGCAGAATGTTTGGTTTGCCAACAAAATAAGGTGGAAACAATTAATACCCCAGGTCTTTTACAACCATTAGCCATCCCAAGTCAATGCTGGGAGGAGGTTTCCATGGATTTCATCACAGGGTTACCGAAGTTTGAAGGAAAGAGTGTCATCATGGTGATTGTTGATAGACTGACCAAGTACACACACTTTTGTGCACTCTCTCATCCATTCAAAGCTAATACAGTTGCCATCGCATTCATGGAGACAGTTCAAAAGCTACATGGTAGCCTAAAGTATATTGTAATTGACAGAGATCCCATCTTCACTAGACATTTTTGGACAAAATTATTTTCTCGTGTGGGTACTCAATTGGCTCATATCTCATCCTATCATCCTCAATCTGATGGACAAACTAAGATAGTGAACAAATGTATGGAAGGCTACCTTCATTGCTTTGTCTTTGATAAACAAACACAATGGTTCAAATGGATACCCTTGGCAGAATGGTGGTATAACATTTCCTTTCATACTGCAATAAAAATGAAACCATTTATGGCACTCTATGGATACCACCCTCCTTCCATCACTTCTTCTGTAAAAGAAAAATCTAAGGTTCAAGCAGTGGAAGATCACATCAAGCATCAACAACAAGTTCTCCAAATATTAAAGGACAACTTGACCATGGTGTTAGGCTCCAATCTATTGATGTAAATTAGATTGCAAATGATTGTCAATCTGGTATTTGTAAGACTTAGAGGCACATCCAAAATATATGGATTTAGAGATAAATTTTTATTATTTAATGGGAATAAACCAAAACCTATTCTAAGGGCTGAATATGGAAGAGATGCTAATCTTCTGTTTAGAAGTCCTATTCATAGATCTCATAACAATAGTCAACAATTGTTTTCCTAAAGAGTATCAATAGTAAGCATTCAGGAGATGTTCAAACTAGTTCTAAGACTTATCAAAATGCTAGAAGGAAAAAAATCTTATTCAAGAGATGCATTCATTGTCTTCTTTCATTCATTAGCAACTATTATCAATTTAAATCAAAAGTACTGAAAGCGTAAATAACTCAAAAAACATTCAGGACTATCTTAGAGCTTGAAGGCAAACCACACATTGAATTCTTATTCAAGAAATCATTCACAATATGAGTAACGCTTTGAAACATTAAGCATATGAATTAGCTATGAAATTCATCTAACTACAACAAGATATGAATAAAACTCATCTACAACAAGATCTAATCTAAAACATGTATCAAAGATTACTTGAAAAAAACATAAAGAAAGAGTGTACTAGCTTGGCAAAGGGGGCCCTCCAATGCTTCACTTGTACACTTGAGTTATATCAACTAAGAAAGAGCTCTAACAGCATTCACATCATCATATCATAGGAATTATAAAAAACAAAACACAGAATTGATCTCAAGATTGCAAATTCCAAAGTTTCTTCAATCACATTCAAGGTTGTCATACTAGTCTATGCTTCAGAGTATTTATACAAGAGTTTTAAAACTAAAAATGCTAATAAATATCCTAAATATCATGATCAGATCCATGATATATTCTAGGAAGGTTGAATGCCTCCTTCAGATCCATAATATATGGCCAAATCCCATGAAAATCCAAAACTGTCCATGATTTAAGGCTAAAACATGGTATTTTCTGTTGAAGTGGCCCTGTTTGACCAGCGTTGACCGGACATCTAGAAGGCTCAGATATCGAAGATGATAGCTCATTATCCATCCTTTTACATCAGGGATCATGACCCAAGTCTTAGATTTTTCCCAGGTGTCCTGCAAGTACACAAACCTAGGAGCAATTACGGGATTTAGTCAAATCTTGTAATTTCTGATAAAATTTCAATTTTAATGCCAAAATTTAGAAAACTCAATTCTTAAGCTAAAGAATGATAAATATACCTTGCATAATCTGTTTTATGGAAAATATGGAATGAAATGAAGGCAAAATGGATGGATATAGAGGAAAAAGTGTAGTTTATAGAGTAAAAATGAAGCATAAAAATGTACTCAACATCTCCCCCAAGAGGAAGTCTTTGCATGTCCTCATGCACAAAAATGTCCCTGAACCTCTATCACCAATCTTCTGCCACCTCTGCTGCCCACAATAATGTTTCCACATTCACCTAAAATGTGCTTTCATTCTTTGATATTTCTCTTTATATGCCTTTTTCTGTTGAAACCACTTATAGGCTTGTTTGGAGATTAACTTGTTCTGTTTTTAAAGCTTCTTGTTCTTCTTCTTCAAAGTTTCATTCTCCTCCCGTGTTTTATGGCTTTGAGTCCTTAGCATTTCATTCTCTGTTTTTATGTATCTTTCTAGGATTTCAATTTCCTTGATTTTTCTCTTCATTTTCCTTATTTTCTTATTTTTCTTATCAAGTTTAGATGTGGACCCACCAGCCACTTCTTCCATTTGAGGTTCTTCTTTCATGTCTTTAATTAATTTTTCCACATATTCTCTCATTTTTTCATATGTGGAAGTTTCCTGTTCCTCAAAACCATGATTTCCCAATGATTGTGCCTCTAGAGTCTGAATATGTGCATACTATGCTTGTTGTGCTTCATCATCATTTTCTTGTATTTGGCCCCTTTGAACTTGTTGGCGTTTTCTTGATTTTCTTTCATATGTGGTAAAAATCTTGTCTTTTTCTTCAAATTCTTTCTCCTTTATCACCATGCTTCTTGTTCTTCTCCTCCCCATAGGCGTTTTTGAGCTTGTTGCCTTGGGGTTCTGTGCTTTTTCCTCATCATTGGTCACAACTAAAATTTGTTCTTCTTCTTCTTCCTCCTTTATTGTTTCAAAACCATTTTCAATGATAAATTGTTGCCAAGTCAACTTTTGCTTCTGTAATTCATATATAATGATCATTTTAATAAAACCACAGTGATATAAACTCTTTTCTGTGTTGCTTCCTTGTTTTTGGACAACCTTAGCCATCTTTGAAAGGCTTTGCAATAGAAAATAAGGCATGTTGATTTCACAGTCACCTTTTAAGTGTTGTAGCAGTTTAATGTGATATAGGTAGATGATGCTAAACCTTCCCTCACAAGTTATAAATTTCTGTATGAGATATGCTAATTCATCCCAAGGATGAATCAACCAACTCCTTGGAATTCCCTTCTTCCAATTTATTGCTGCTACCCTTGACCTGGAAATAAAAGGTGCCCATGATTTATCTTTGAAATGCTTGGTTTTGAAATATCTTTCTCCTATTCGAGGAATTCCACTGACATGTGCAATGCTATCTTCAGAGATCCTAATGGTAAGGTTTCCAACAGTAGCCCTTTCCCCATCAAATGAGTGAGCAAATTCTAAAGCAAATTCTTCACAAGATCCATCAAATTTCTCAAAGAAACCTATCCACTGTTTTTGCTCCAAAATTTGTATACAATCCCTGTGAATTTCTGATGTAACAAGCTTCCCTGGTTCACATCTAGACACCATACTTCCAAGTTTTAAGAGCAAGACCCTAAAATATTTCCACTGTTTATAGAAAGGAGGTCTACAAGTTTCAACCCTGCAATTCTTTTGACCAAAATTTCTTAAACTTCTAGACTCTGTTTGGATTTAATTCTGTGCATGGTCTTCAATAATATTTTCTATTCAAAAGCAAAGGAAATCTCATATTTTTCAAATTCCTAAGCTGTTCTCTGTTCTTCAATCATAATTTTTTTTTTATGCAAGGGAATACCTGGTAATTTCGAAAAAAATTCTCAGGCTTCTTGTTGAGTTCCAGCTCAATTTTCCTTCTTATAGACGACCTCTGCTAAAAATGAACTGTCTTGTTTTCAAAATGTACCACAGGACGTTGAAGTTTACACTTGACTGTTCAATTATTTGAGTTCGAGCTTACCTTCAATGGCCGACTCCTATTTGAATACATCCTCTTGACTTTGCTCACCACGTATCTCCTTCAACCTCTACGTTTTTTTTCATAGGACGAGAATGTTGTATGTTACCAGTGAAATTGTCAACATACAATTCATTTTTTATCAGAGAATTTCGGGATAGGAAGGCGTAGGAGGGAACAATTTGCTAGAGCGTAGGGATTTGGGATGGCGCTGGTGTGGTGAAACAAAGTGTGCAATTCTGAAATGGAGGTAAGTGTACACAGGAGTGCGTCGACGGTTCGAGTCTGGGGAGCATGCAAGTGAGACACAACAATATGAAAATCGTTTGAGTCGAAATCACTTTTATGAAGGGAGAAAAAAACTTTGGAGGAGACTTTAAACAAGGTTTTTTATCATTTTAAAAATGGTTCGTACAACGATCATAGCTGAAGGTGCTGCTATATTTGTACCTTTGTACTTCCCTCCTCATTGCAATCATCATAAGAAATGGATTTTTTTTTTTAGAAAATGTGTTCACTTGAGTTATAACTCTCTAATTCGTTTCCAACCTCTTCATCAAGCATGAACCCTTCTTCTTATGATCCCTTTTTAAATGTATATGCAAACAACCTTTAATCTATGGAACAACAATTCAGTCTGTGTATGCAACTTATGTCTTCAGAAACAGAGCATTTGAGAACTCAAAACAAACAATGTGTTTGTATTTGAAACCCAATCCTTCCTTGTAACTCCTTTGGAAACCAAAATTGGTTCCTTTAAGTACCATTTTTAATGCTTTTGAGGATGAAAATGGAGTGATGAAAAGATAATGTAGGGGAAAGGAAAAATAAGATATTTATCATTGCTTAGCTTATAAAGAATTTCTCAAATTTAAAACATTAAAAAGGAAAATATATACTAACTTGTTTGCTCATTGTGTTTTGCCTGACTGAAGCTGGATGGAATGTTGCTGTAAGTCCTCAATTTCCTCTTGTATTTCTTTTGCTTAGTATCTCAGGTCCCTCTGCTGATTGGAATTGATATTTTCCTCAGGTCTCTTGCTGAATGAAATTGATATTTTTCTCAGGTCCCTCTGCTGAATGGAATTGATATTTTCCTCAGGTCCCTCTGCTGAATGGAATGGATACTTTTGTCAGGTCCCTCTACTGAATGGAATGGATACTTTTCTCAGGTCCCTCTGCTGGATGAAATTCCTTTTTTAAATGCATACTGTCATCTGTAGAAGGCTTGAAAGGTTTTCAAAATATATACTTTATCCCCCTCAGCCTTATTTATTGACTTGTCCTCAAGTCTCAGAGATAAGTATTTGTAAAACTTTTGAAGCTGAAAAATGAAACTAGAACTTAATAATGAATATTATTATATTTTTTTGAAGAATTTTGGTTGGCCAATGTTACTTGGTTTTCCAATCAAAATTCGAGTTTATATTGTGCTAGTTTCCTGGATTTTCACAACTAAACTCCCTTTTTCTTTTTTCTCTTTTTTTTTTTATATATATTTTATATATATTTTTATTTTTTAAGGAGAATGTGAAGGAGACACATGATTCTGTCTCTCCAACACTTCCATCTCATTCTGTTGAGATATATGCTGCAGAAAGTCTTCCTTGTTTACAGGCTTATTGTAGAGCTTTAGCCTATGTCCATTGACTATGAATGAGCTTGCCTCATCGTCTATTGTTTGTAGTTTGACTGAGCCATTGTCATATACTTCTGCAATCTCATATGGACCAAGCCAATGAGTTGTAAATTTATCTTTGAAATATTTGAATTTTGAATCAAATAACAAAGCCCAGTCTCCTTCTTTGAATTGTTTCTTCTTGATGTACTTATCATGCGAATGTGCCCTTTGCTGTTGTATCAAAGTGTTGTGTTCAACTGCTCCCTATCTTATCTCATCCAATTGATTTAATTGCATGATCCTCTCTTTTTGTGCTTCAGAAAGATCTATTCCTAAATCAACTACTAGTTTAAAAGTATGAATTTGAAATTCTATAGGTAACAAAACTTGCTTACCATAGACCAGATGGTAAGGAGTGAACCCAATACTATTTTTATAGGTGATTATGTATGCCCATAATGCTTCTTGAAGCTTGTCTGACCAATCTTTTCTATGTGTTTGGACTGTCTTGGTCATGATTGCTTCTAAAGTTTTGTTAGTAGATTCCCCTTGTCCATTCGCTTGTGGATGATAGGGTGTAGATTTCCAATGCTTGATTTGATATTTGCTTGCTAAGTCTTTCACCATTTTAGAAGTAAACTGTGCTACTTGGTCTGTTACAGTCTCTCGGGGTACTCCAAATCTGACAAATATTTCTTCAAAGAGGAAGTTGACCACTGACTATTCTGTAGCTCTCTCTAATGCTTTGACTTCCACCCACTTTGTAACATAATCAGTACATACTAAGATGTATTGCTTCCCTTTTGATGGTGGATTTATTGGACCAATGAAATCAAGAGCCCATTTTTCAAATGCCTCAATGTGAACTTGTGGTTTGAAAAACATCTCATCGGTTGGAAGTGGCTTTCCCATCCTTTGGCAACTATCACAACTTCGGACATATTTCTTGGAATCTCTGAAGATGGATGGCCAATAATACCCTAAATTGAGTATTTTGTATGCTATCCTCTTATCTGCAAAATGACCACCACAAGGTTCATCATGGAAAGCTTTTAGTATTTCTAAAATCTCATCTTGTCGTACACATCTTCTAATTATGAGGTCATATCCTATATAAAAGATATCTCCATCAATCCATGTGTATCTAGCACTTTGTTTAATTATCTTTTTCTTTTCTTTGGATGTGAGAGATGGAGGTAACATCCCTGATGATAAATACTTGGCTATATCAACATACCATGGAGTTATAACTGAAATTGCAAATAGGTGCTCATCAGGAAAATTATCTGAGACAAGAACAATCTCACCAGAGGTTTTTAATCGAGATAGGAAATCAACTACTTGATTTTCTTTTCCAGGTGTTATAACCCTAAATTGCACCATCCATGCTTACCTGGCATCAGGTCAACTCATTGCCCTTCATTGCCAAAGCCATGCTGAACAGACTCTTTAAAAACCTCCTGAATTAAGTAACCCGCTCCCTAACCTATCACTGGGCGCGTTGGAATGCTGGCAGGCCTTATACTGCACGCGTTGGAAACGCTGGTTGGCCCACTACAGCCCGCGTTTACCTAACAAAGAAAAAAATAAGGAAAGTTACCGACATAACGAAAAGCTTTGGGTCAGTTAACTGGAACTCCCAGCCATGCATGGCCGAGAGTTCATCTAAAACCCTAGCTCCTTCTAGCCTATAAAAGAAGGGGTAGGGGTACTATTCAAAAGAGGAAAATCATAGCAAAGAAACTCTGCCCAATTGCCAAATCCGTTTTGTCCCAACCCTTTAACCTTTCCTCAAGCTTTAGGAGAATTCAAGCAAAGCAGTTGGAGGACAAAGAAGAGGAGGATCCCAGGATCAGGATCGAGGAACGGTGGCCGGTCTCTATAATCATTGTAAGTTGATTCATCTTGAGATTAATAAAAAGATACTTTTCCCGTCCCAAATGCAAGAATCTTATATGTTTTATTCGATTTATGTTTAATCTCTAACCCTCTAGTAGAACAATAGCATGCATGCGTAGTTTTGTCTTGATTGCATGATCGATTTTTGGAAGGAGCAGCAGAAGCAAGGGGATAAAGCGCAATGGAGGATCTACACCAACCGTCGATAAAAAGGTTAGTTGATTCTTTCCATGTTTGCATGTGAAAAAGGGTTTTAGGTTTGGGGTAGAAGGTTAAAAGTAATTTCTGAAGGGTCATGATCTGCATACAAGTTTAAGCCCTAGCTTGTTAGTCCATAGGGTAGAATTTCCCCACAACATAATTGGCGACTCCACTAGGGATATTTACTCTTAGGGTTTCCGGATTTCATTAAAGGTTTTTGGGTAGTTCAAAGAAGTAGAGTTTCAGTTTCTTTGTTTAATTGTTTTCTGTTAGGTCAAAGCTAGCAGGGAACCTGGTTATCAATACCATTTTTTCCTTGACTGTGGCTTGACATTTATTATTGGGACACACAGAGGTACACGCGGCTTGCAGAAGGCCTGCACGTGTGTGACCCGCGCCCTAACCTTCTGTAGCCCGCGTTTGAACGCTTGCTGCAGAGGTTTCAGTAGTGTGTAGGGTTCAGGGAGCTTGAGAGGCAGTCTCCTCTTCCCTGTCAGAAGTTTACCTTCTCAGGGGGCTTTCTAGATCCTATCTGGGTCTTGCTGGTTTACTGTCTTGTTTTCAGTCTGCATCATTGTGTTGGTCATTCTTTGCATTTGTTTTCTTTTTGCAAATTTTTCCTTTTCTATTAAAGTAGAAGCATCCAAGCCTTTTAGAGATCTTGGTTGTCAATACCAGAGGCCTTTTTCAGGTCTGGGCTGCCTGTGTGTTGTTTGTCTTAGTTTTTATACAGACCCGTGGCCTGATTAAGGTTAGCCTGCGGGTACACACGCGCTGTTATAGCTCAGCACGCGTTTGCACGCGTGCTGTCACAGTGACAGTCGCGGGCTTGATTGGTAGCTTTTCAGCTTGGGTGGGGCAGTCATCCCCTCCTCTGGTGAGAAGAGCTCCTCTCAGGGTTTTAGAGTCTGGGGCTGCACAGTCAGCAGGTTAGGGCATCTTATCCTTAGCCTGTGTTTTTTAGTTGATGTTTTGATAGAAAAGACAAAAATAATTTTTTTTTTTTTTGGTTTTATGGTTTTTAGACAAGTGTTAGAATCGATACTTTCTTGATTTCTTTTTCACATCTTTGCTCTGATTCTTTTGCGATCTGCGCTTTAAGCCAGAGTTTTATTTTCGTTCTCTTGGTTTTGTGCTTGTCAGCATTTTTCCTTGTTGCGTCATTTTGCAATTAAATATATATATATTTTTTTTCTTGTTTCATTTTCTTCTTGATTTGAAGATTGTGTTGTTGCATCAGTAGCTAGGAATAAATCTTTTTGCATAAGTTTTTGCAGTGCATTTAGAGTATAAGTAGCTCGCAGATCTGAGCGAAAGTCCTTTATATTTACTGCATGAAATCTTAGTAAATTTGAAAAGAAAATAAGTCTTTCTTGTTGAAAAGTTGCTGGTTTTGCATTTTCTGTAAAATTTTTTGTTTCCAAGCATTTCTTGTTCATTTTGCTTTGAGCTTTTTTACATACCATCAGTTTCACTTTCGTACCTTGTGACTTAAAAATCCCATTAAAAGCAACACTAATTAAAATCAATTAGACTTTTTTGTTTGTAGGGTGCATACACTAGCTTAGGACTAGGGCCTTGGAATAGGTTGGAGAGTAAATTCTCCAAGGCCACTCAAACCAAACATTAGAGTCTGTCAATAGGGAGTGTAGAAGTCCAGTTACGAAAAGTTATCCGGGACCCCCCTCTAACACAGGGGCTAAACACGAGGTCGCGTAAGGAAAGGTAGCGGAGATAACCCCTCCAAAGCTGGACCGAGCGTTGTGGAGAACACATATCGAGGATTTGTTAAGGGATTCTGTCGTTTGCATTTGCCACAGAGCTTCATGGGTCTCGAATCCGTTCGAGGTCCTCAGTTGTCTTCCAGACCATTTTCTCTCGATACCCTTGACAGGTTTCAGGCTTGATACCCTGCTCATTGTGGTCTACCCGACTGTCGACTGTACCCGTCTGGTGACTGTTCACGTGCTGGAAAACTAGTTACCAATCTTTTCTAGGCACATACACAGGTGACTGCGGGGGTATACCGCGGTACCTAGGATAGACATCTGGCCACGCTTTGTAGAGTATACCCGGAGGGTGCTTCCGTATTCGAGTTGCACTTGCACCGGTAAGTTGCTCTAGTGTTGGTTGTTGTAACTATTCTTCCAACTAGTTTAGTGCTTGCTTGATTTATCTTCTAGGGGCTTTCTTTTAGTGAGTGTTACTATTTGTTCGTGTAGAATACCTTAGCGTGTCGTGAATCTTCTCACACAGTGGAGGATTTAGAGCTCCGCTGGTCACGAAGGCTTTTGGGCCTGCCGTCAGTTATACTGGAGCCACCCCCGCCACCATTGAGGCAGAAGCTAGACCAACGAGGGTCTTTCGAAGCAGCTGGGTTTTAAACCATTGAGCCCGAACAAATCCCGGAGGAATCAATCACCAATCTTGGATCGCTTGAAACCTCAGACACTGATATTTGGATAGATATTATTGTGCCAATTCAATTTTACGAACGCCTATCAACGCCTAACCCAGTTATGGAACCAAACTCTGTTACTTCAACTAGGATTTCTTCCATTCCCATCATAGTTGCTACCACAGGAGAAGCTTCTCCTAACTTGCCTTTGTCGACGATCCGAGCCACCATGGTCTCGGCCGCAACTACGTCGCATAGTGGATCGACCCCATCTATCGCGGAAACCACACCTCCTTACACACCTAGTGCTACCGGCCCTCCGTTTTCATACGGTATGCCTAGTTCAGGTACAAGTCCTATACTCACTTCCTCCACTTTACAGACTTTGGGTCTGGGGGCAGGGAGCTCTAATGCTCCTTTGCAAGGTTAACTTGGGGGAATTCCTATCCCTTTCAATGCTTTTCCTTATGGTGGAGGTCATATCTCTCCTTCGTCCCCTTCGCTTGGTGGTCCGCATCAGCAGTTCACCGGGCAGCCTGCACACACAAGTTCATTTGGAGCCGGGAGTCAAGGAACACCTGTGCAAACTCAGCCGGTAGGTTCGTCACCGTTTGTTTGGAACGAGACATTTGGTAATAACACTTTCGCATCCACTGCTTTCCCATCTAGGGGCACACCCATTTTTGGACAGTCTACGCCAGCACAGGGTACTATTCCTACGCTGGGGGAACATATACCAGAACCTTGGAACTCAGGACAAGGATCCGTTCCTTCATCTAGAATGCCGTTCTGGGGTAATTCTTTCCACAGCCAATGGAACCCCAGACAGACTACTATGCCTCTCCCAACAGGACCGTCATGGGGTAATCCTTCCCAAATTTCGTCAAACATGATGAATGCCCAACATCCTATGTCCTTCATGGGGAACCAACCAATGATGTCTCCTCAGATGCAAAACCCTTACACTGGTCAGGGCCATGGTTTCTACCAGAATCCAGGCCAACAACTAAACTTTTCTTGGCAACCTGGTGCCAATCAAACTCTAGGACCCTTTTATCCAGGCTATCAGCAACAACCTAAACTACCTTTCTTGGTGACGTTACACTTGCCAGATTTAACATGGTTGTTAAATGATCCTATCTGTCACGATCCACGTTGGCCTCCTATGCCAACGAAGTTGCCTTCGGACATCCCAAAGTTCGAGGCCAAGCCTAACGAAGATCCAGGTGATCACGTGACTACTTTCCACCTTTGGTGTTCATCTAACTCACTGAAAGATGACTCTGTCCAGTTGCGATTGTTTCAACGCACTCTCATCGGGAGTGCCGCGAAATGGTACATAGAGCTTGACCGCTCACGATATTCTTCTTTTGGCGAGCTGGCGATGGATTTCCTTAACCATTTCCAGTTACCTATGAGATACGACGCCGGCACAGAGCTTCTAGCCAATTTTGAGCAGACGACAGCGGACCATATCTCGGATCATATTTCGAGAGTGGCGACACTGAAAGAGTCTTATCAAGGTACCCGTCCCACCAGCATTCCTGCTTGAGTGGTTCCTTAAGTCTTTAGTTCTGCAGTTATCCAAAGATGTCGCAACTTCAGGGGTTTTCTCCGAGGAATATGCCATCATGCGAGCTCAATAGTTTGAGCTTATCTATTCTCAGTCTGGTCTATTGTACAACATCCTGCTGGATGCACCACGATCAATACTAGATAAAACCAGACAGAGAGCCGAACCACATGCTGATGGTATTGTTCGTTCGGCACAAACCAAGCCCGCTGAGCAATTAACAAAACAATTGCAACAGTTATCTATACAACACTCAACAGCCAGCCAGACTACTGCTTTGGCTACTCCTCCTACTCAAACGTCGGAAGTACACTCTGTATAGATGACTAATCCAAAGGCCACCCAGCAGCCCGAAGGGAAGAAAAAACAACGCAAGAAGAGTAAGGGGGATAAAAAACCAACTGATAATGCTAGCGAGGGCACCATGGAAAAGAAGAAGGCCAGGTATCCGTGCAACCTATGTGCAGAAGACCACCTGACCCATCTATGCCCTCGACTTGCAGAGGCCCAGAAGTTTGTCACACAGCAACAACAAGTCGTGTTGACTAATCCCTTTCAGCATGGGCAAAATTTAACTCAAGCCTCTACAAGTGCTGAAGGGGGAAGCCAAGAAACCTGCCCTCCCCCCACCAATTCATCTTCCGTGAATGTATATATGGTGAAAAGTGATGCTTTAATAATGACTAGAGCACATGACTATAGCAAATCAAGCGCCCCTGAGAAGGGCAAAGAAGCCGAGATCCCATCTCTTCCTCTGCAGATCGAGAAGACGTTGGGTGAAACAATGACACGCATCCCAAAAGGTGTGTTTAAGCGAGCTTCTCACAATCCAAACACAAGGGCCACCCAGAACTACTCTGTGGTGGAAGATTTATCCCAAACCCCTTGTGCTATGTCCGCTTTGGAGGTCCTCCAAAGTTGCCCTGCTCAGAGGAAATCCTTGTTGACTGCTTTAGGCTCTACTGAGACTTGTAACTCGGGTACCATCATGTTACATATGACTGACTTGAAACCTCGTTTGCCTTACCATGTCACGTTTCAGATAGTAGTGGCTCATCCCACGAAAATTTTTACACGGAATATCTTCCGCACGGTGGTAGACGAGGGCGCTTCGACTTGCATTATGTCGTTAGCATGCTAGAAAGCCATTGGTCAACCTGAGTTGTCTCCGTCACCTACTCTCCTCACTGTGTTCGATGATCGTTCTTTCCGACCGCATGGCATCATTCCTTCTTTCCCTGTGCAGTTAGGGGGGAAGACCGTGTGCGTCGAAGTAGAGGTAGTTGATGCCCCCATTGACTACAATCTATTGTTAGGTTGTAGTTGGACTTATGCAATGCAAGCAGTGGTTGCTACAGTTTTTCGAGTCTTATTGTTTCCACATGAAGGTCGGATAGTGACCATTGATCAGTTGTCCTTCTCTCGACCTGAACCAGCCTTGGGGGAATCCATGGTTCCCATGATAGATAATCCTCAAGCTGGTGTTGTTAACATAGGAGTTGGTTTGTGCCCATATTTGATGGGTACTTTTGATTACCCACCTCCTCAAGGCGATGTCAAGTTTATATCAACTCACCACAAGGATGAGATTCTCCATGTTTCGTCATTTCGCACGACTTACTTTGAGGATCCATGGATTCTTCCTTCCCCATCAACCACGATGGATGAGACAGGGCACACCGACATGTCCATGCCCTTGTCGGCTGCTGAAGTAGTGTACTCATTAGTCCAGCAAACTTCAGCTACTCCTGATCCGACTCCTGCACAAGAGTTCGATCCACTTCTAGAGCCTATCTGGGCTCAGGGTTCTCTTGCTACCACCGATTCGTTAGACTTAGTCTTGCCTTCTGACGAAGTTTTAATTGAAGAAATGACTAGTCTGGACAAATCTTGGGACGATCTTCATCACAGATCATATTTCCTCCCAGAGTTACACCAAATCGAGGCAGGAGAATTCACTATCACCATGACTGGAGATCGGTCTTGTCATACTAATCCCTTATCTATACACAATATCTATGCTGAGGGTAATATGACAACCATTGCTGAACTGATATCTATCAATATCTCCAGAACCCCTGGCGTCATAGATAATGTTTTCGTCGGAGCATACAACTCCCCCGAGGAGATGCCAGGCATTGACCCACAAAGTGTCGATCATGAGCTAACTTTGTTGTTTTTCAAGCTCGCTTTGAGATCCGAAAGCAACATCCGGTGAGACTGCATTTATGCTTTTCGATCTCATCCGGATTAACTGAGAAAAGTAACCATTATGGAGTCTTCTTTAAGCCCTTTTCAGACTCCTTAAATATGAAAAGATTGCCGAGTGACCTTGTTTCTTCACACTCGCTAAATTGGTCCAGAAGAACGTTCCTTAAACGGGTCTCCTTTTAAACCCTTTTCAGACCCTTTAAATATGAAAAGATTGCCGAGCGATCTTGTGGTCTTTCACGCTCGTTAAACTGAAATTTGAAGTCACGTCTATCCGGCAGTAGTTTACCCCTTTTTCGGTCCAGATGGTCAACTGTACGAACAAAGGAATACTCTATTGAATTTTCATTCTTTAGATGAGTATCCTCGGGTATAATTTTATTCCTTTTTCGGGCCTGAGGGACTAAATTTACAAAAAAGAAACCCCCCTGGAGTCCATAGTTAAGCTCTTTTCAGACTCCCTAAAATTGAAAAGATTGCCGAGTGACCTTATTCTTTCACACTCGTTAAAATGGTCCAGAAGAATATTCCTAACGGAGTCCATAATTAAGCTTTTTTCAGACTCCTTAAAAGTGAAAAAATCGTCGAGTGATCTTGTCCTTTTCACACTCATTAAAATGGTTTTGAATTAACGTCTAATCGGTGCTAGTTTACCCCTTTTTCGAACCGACTAGACTATTGACGAAAAAGGTACCCCAATGGAGTTTCCTTTTATGCTTTTTCAGACTCTCAAAACATGAAAAATCACCGAGCTTCCCTTCTTCGGGCTCATTAAACTTACATCGAAGGACGTTACCATTGTGTGTTCTATCAACCGCATTTGCATCCTTTACCCTTCAGCCTAGTAACAGTTTTCCTTTGCGTCTTAACACCTTTGGCCACTGGAGGATTTTTCCCGAGTATCATTTCCTTAGAACATCAGTCTTGTCCTTGTGCCTTGAACTTGTATGTTTGCTGTACTCGTTCCTCCCTTGTAACGTAATATTCTTCTATTCTTTTGTCCACATCAACAAAAAGAACAAAAAAATCAAATATACCCCAAAAAGAGGATGGGAAAATTATTTTCTTTATTGGCAGCATTATGAGTCGCCCTTGGATAAATCACATCTATCCGTTTGATTCATCAGACTTTGGGATGTAGTACGACCTTAGGAAGCTTTGCTCGCTATATTGAGTTGTGTCCTCCACCGTTTGGTTACTCTTCCAAACATTGCGTTGCCTCCTGCTTCGTAGACTTATGATTAACATATATGCTGCCTGAGTCTTATCACTTGTCGTGCTATTGTCCAAGGGAAGTTTGTTACTTAGCCTGAGTCGGCCCCTCTGCAATATGTCTCTTGTCCGCATACCCGTCCATCCTGAATGTCCAATCAAGTCTTTGTTCGAAATCACTGAAGCCTTCAGTCCGATCATCAAGATTATCAAGTCCACAACCGACGAGCCGTCGAAGACCTCTAGGTAGTACAATCGTACACTCATATTACACTCCTATCCGAGTTTAGAAGATTTTGAAGTTGTTGCTCGAGCTTTGAAGTACAACCATCAGGCCGAATCAGCTTCTGAGAGATGGATACTTTCTATGTATATATTTCTGATTTCGAGATGTAGCTCCGCTGTGTATTGATTCACGGCTACTCTTTATAGTTATTTGACATGGATATACAGTGTATTTGATTGGTAGCCATGGTTCTGATTTATCCCGAGCATGGGTATGCCCGCCTCGGTGAGACATTTGATATTTTTTGCAGACGACACCTCCTGATTCCTGATTCCTGGGCTCACTCATTCAGCATATCAATATAGATTGGTAAAGAATTGGTAATGTATTTCAGCCATCAGATTCTCTTCTGACCTCACACATTAGGGGGCATCTGTTATAACCCTAAATTGCACCATCCATGCTTACCTGGCATCATGCCAACTCATTTCCCTTCTTTGCCAAAGCCATGTTGAACAGACTCTTTAAAAACCTCCTAAATTAAGTAACCTGCTCCCTAACCTATCACTGGGTGCGTTGGAACGCTGGCAGGCCTTATACTGCACGCATTGGAAACGCTGGCTGGCCCACTACAGCCCGCGTTTACCTAACAAAGAAAAAAATCAGGAAAGATGCCGACGGAACGAAAAGCTTTGGGTCAGTTAACTGGAACTTCCAACCATGCATGGCCGAGAGTTCGTCTAAAACCCTAGCTCCTTATAGCCTATAAAAGAAGGGGTAGGGGTACTATTCAAAGGAGGAAAATCATAGCAAAGAAACTCTGCCCAATTGCCGAATCCAT
>JASDQU010100489.1:246225-317193 GCA_032191745.1 Picea mariana | reverse complement strand
ATATAAAACCCAAAAAGAGTTCTAGCTCCTAAGAAGGTCCACACTCGATCTCATCCAGATCCAAAACCCTCAGCAGCGGTAGATAATCCCGAGCAGTTGTTGAAACGAAAGACCTCAGCTACCTGTTCAGTCAGTCATTCTTCTCTCCACAGGTATCCTTCTTTTTCGGGAAGACTAAGTGTCTTTCAAAATCCTGATCTTGAGCTTATTGCGCCACAAAAACTTGGGAGAACACGGTCTGAAACCTTTGCGTCTAAGCTCGTTTTAGACCCATCTGTGTTGTAACCCCGAACCCCCGAAGCCTCGTCTCCTACGACTAAACTAGGAATCAACACCTCAGCACCGCACAGTCCTTCATCACCCTCGTCTTCAGTCACTACCCCACCTGCCATCCAGGCCATCTTACCCCACCTGCCATCATGCCATTTATTCTGTCCCTCTAACCGAATGGGTTTCCAACATCGTTTCAGTCACCAAGAAACAAGGGACAATTTGTGTTTATGTTGATTATCGAGATCTTAATAAGGCTTGTCCCAAGGACAATTTACCCTACCCCCTTTATCAACCAAATTATCGATAATTGCTTCAGAAGCATCATTTTCTCTTTTATGGATGGCTTTTCTAGATATAACTAGATCAAAATTTTACTGACTGATCGACACAAAACAACCTTCATTTGCCCATGGGGGACTTTCACTTATAAAAAATTACCTTTTGTTCTTAAAAACGCTGGAGCCACTTTTTAGCAGGCTATGTCATATGCGTTCCATGCCATCAAACATATCATTGAACCTTATCTTGATAAATTACCAACTCACTCGACTCATCGAAGAGACCTATGAGCTATCTTTCTTTGATGCAGGTTTTACAACATACGTTTGAACTCCCATAAATGCATTTTCACTGTTGAATCAGGGTGACTCCTTAGATTCATAGTCTCCAAATATGGGATTAGGGTGGAAAGTAAAATCGATTCTCACTTTACCCCCTCCCAATAACCTTACCCAACTACAAAGTTTGCAAGGGAAGGAAAAATTTCTTCGCCGTTTTATTTGCAATTATGCCAGAATCACTAAAGGATTCATGAGATTGTTGCAGAAAGATGCCCCCTTTCATATGGGATGCAACCACTCAGTGCTCATTTGATGCTCTTAAGCATGCTTTAACGAATACACCTCTTTTTTATCTATTGAATTATGAAAAAGATTATATCCTTTATTTGGATGCCTCTACTTCCACTACTGCTATGGTGTTAGTATAGGAGGATGATGATGGCACTGAACATGTGATCTACTATTTAAGTAGAAGTCTATCAATTCAACTCCAATATTCACATGTCGAAAAGTTGTCTTTGGCAGTAGTTATTTCCATCCAAATATTTTTCCACTATATTCTGTTACGCACTACCATGGTCATTTCAGACTCAAACCCCATGTACCACATCTTGACTCATCAAGTACTTTGGGGAAAATATTCGAAATGGATCATCATTCTCCAAGAATTCGATCTCGAGTTTGCCAAATCCAAGGCTAATAAATTGTTGTTTTTTTACGAAATTAATTTATGATCTTCCCCATACTGATGAGGATATTGAGGCCATCAATTCCCTTCCCGATGAATACCTGTCAGACATGATGCACCTCTATCTGCGTGATGAAAACAAAACGACTTAGATTCCTCGTCGTACAACCAAAAAAATATAAAAAACAAGAAAAATATTGTTACAAGGTTACGATCTTTCGTACCTGATGCATCCCAATGTATACCCTCAGGAAGCACCAAATCCGCACTACCCCTGAAATCCATCCAACATATGGGAAATTCTTGATCACCTCTAGATACCTCCTCTACCATGAAAATAAGTCATTAGTAAATCTAAAGGCCGAGGGATCATTCCCAACCTATGGGAAAGACTAGTCCACCATTCCATGCAGGGATTAGTCACAGGGCATGCTATCAATGCAACCTGTGGTTACACCTGTGGAACCCAGTCCGAGACCGAGAAGGATCCATACCCAAATTTGTTTTGCCTGCCCATTCCACATTTGGATATCTTCTCCTTAATGTTCCTCAAAAACCCTTTGCTCCAGTTGAATATCCTAGGATCTAATCACTGAATGACATAATCTATTTGGGACTTAGAAGAGATATGAGAACTTATGATTCCTTCCAATTTGGTGATAGAAAATAGGATGGATCAGAGAGAGAAATCCATCACATATTTTATGACTATCCTCCCTCCTACCAAGCATGACCCTGGTATGCAATATTGGGTAACATATGCCTCTATCGGTCGTGGGGTGGCCCTATGTCTAGACAAAATAATGGGCCCTCCTCTCCTCGAGATCCCCATCAAGAAGTACACATCATCTATCTCGATCTTGAGCATGTGTGGTCCTATTCAGAATGCTTCCTCACCACCATCCCATAAGCAGATCAAATATTCGAGTAACATAACTTCTTTCCTCATTTTTTGGATTTTGAAGTACTTAAGCAAGCCGCAATTTCGTAAGGCCGCCCTTGCTTGAGGGTCTTGTAAAGAAGTGATTGCATCAAATTCGTGCTCGCGTTATTTCCATTCAACCATGATTATCTATGGGTAAAACCTGCAAATTTATCAATTAAACATCATTAGCTAAGTTTTTAGAGAAAAATTGACATTTTTTTCTAGCCTAAAAATCATTTTTTGTTCATTTTTTTCGCCTAGCGCTCCCTCAAAAAAGAAAAAATAGTGCTAGTGCTCCCACAACGCACCTACCAGGGCATTGAAATCATGATCGACGCTCCCTTCAATTACTTGAGGGAGCACCGATCCAGTTCGACACTCTAGGGCTTCCCAAGGAGCCTAAGCACCTAAATTAAGGGTTGAAATGCAGTAAAAAACGTGAAAACGAATGAGAAGAGCAGAGGACCAACCTTCTCTGGATGGTTTTGAAAACAATCGAGCACAACTCTCACAATCAACACCCGAAAAAACACTCCAAAAGATGAAAAAACTTAAAGAGGAAAGGAGAAAAGTAAAACAAAGGTAAAAATGATTTCTAGCCCTAATTTGATATGTTCAAATTTGGTCATTTTTCCTCCTTTTCACATGTTATAAAGTTTACTTTTGGGTTTTTTGTTATTTTTTGAGAAGCTACTAATATATTTTTCCCAGAATGCTTGATTATGCAGGAATTTCAACAGAGATTCTTTGATGACCTTTGTAACACCAATGAACTTAGTCTTTGTTCTTTCTTGTGCTCGTAAAAACATGAGAATGTAATTGAGTATAATTTTATCACTTTTTTAGACTCATAAAGGTTATATGAAAAAGGAACACCCTATATTCTCCTTTAATCTCTTTTCAAACTCTCTAAACATGAAAATACTTCCGAGTGATCATGCTTCCTTTCACACTCATTAAAAGGTTCGAAAGGGCATCTTCCGAGTAATAGTTTATCTCTTTTTCGGACATTAGAGAGTAAAATTACAAAAAAGGACAACCCTAGAGTCGCCTTTAAGTTCTTTTCAGACTCTCTAAACATGAAAAACCACCACTTTTTCCTTTTCTCAACTCGCTAAACTACACATTGAAGGACCCATATGGGGACAAACCCTTACTTCTTCTAGTTCTTTAAATAAAGGAAGAGGAACTTATAGAAGGTGAGTTATATCAAGTATATGTTATCCTCCTTGAGCTCGTTAAATTAAAAAGAGGTACTCATCTATCTGGATGGGGGAAAAAATTGAAGGAAGTGGGTCGTGTTTCTTGAAATTTTTTGTAAGAATCTCTTGCAGTCGCCCTTGAACATGACACTTGTTTTAACCTCCACACTGGACACTTGTATAATCCTCTAAAACCTCCACAACGAACCAATACTATGAGTCTTTCCACTCATTTGACCCATCCAAAGAATGTATCATCACTCGCTGCATTATGTTTTGGTCCATTCTATGTTTATGCTACCAAGTCTCACACCGTGCCTTAGTGTTCAAGGGAAGTTTCTACCTCAATAGTCAACCATCCACAAAGTTACCAGTTTCCATACCCGTGTCAGTATGTGTTCATCTGCTATATATTATTAGTTTCCTGTGTCAATTTTGTGTCGATGATGGGGGATACATCAAGGCCCTCCTTCAACGATTATTTTCCCATCTAATTCAACACATCATCTAGGAATTAGACTTAGAAACCAGTTAGTACCTTGGGACCTGCATGCCTCAATGGCAGGCCTCCTCGCTTCTGAAAATAGTTTTACATCATTGACATCTGATCGAATGATTCCATGAATATTTGACCTGAACTCATTTATTCACATTCACTAGAATGTACTAGGGTACCTTGGGAGTCATTGACATCATTGGTGATTTCCCTCACACTTGTTAATGGTTTACCTCAATGATCGGTAATCAAGTGGTTTCTACCATGTTTGACATCAAAACATCTATTCACATGGAAAATATTCATACTACACTGGGATTAGTATGAAGACCCTGGGTTGATTATTCACTCCACTATCTACTTTGTTCAGGCTGCGAAGGAAGTCATTCGAACATGCTGATATATATATGCTTTCACATAGATACACATTGTATTGGTCCGTGGCTATGTTTGATCATCTTGTAGCTCCACTATGTATTTTGCGTGTCTATGATCGGTTCATGTCATAGAGGTATGGATCCACATTGTATCTCTGGTGGCCATATCCTTAGTCAATATCATCATGGATCCATAGTGTATTTATTGGTGGCCATACTTTGAGTCACTTATAGTCCGAGCATAGGTATGTCTACCTCAGAAATGGAACACATATTAAAATTGTTTGATGTTTGTCTGTAGTTTCTTCCAGGTTCCCTGAATCCATACATTTTCTTCGAAGAATATACAAAGTGTTTCAGCCATCAACTTTCATCTTCTGACTTCACACTTTGGGGGGAAATCTGTTACACATCAAAATTCCTCACTTTGATAATGTCACATTCTTATTGTCGTAACTGTCTCAATTTTGTCACATGTGTTTTAAGTGTCGCATTCACGTTCTGTAAGTGTCACGTTATGAACAACACCATGAAAAAACTTGATACAACCCCTAAAACATGTTAGAAGAAGAAGCCCCATCACCTAACAATCAGAATAAATGTTTTTCTATGATAATTTTTCATCTTGGAAATTTTTGGGAAGATAAGTTCTCTCCTAGTCATATACAGGGAGCACTAGCGCTCCTTGCCCATCTCACAGAGAGTGTTGTAGTGCTCTTTTTCCCATTCTAAGTGAGCACCGATTTGGTTGAGAAAATCTTGGAAGAAATCCCATTTTCTTCTAAAGACAACTATGAATGGATTGAGTTGGTTTGGATCGAATCTAACCCTTAGGATGCATATAAGGGAGATATTGAAAATATTGGATCCATATCCTCAACTAATTCCAAATATAACCAAGGTGCTTGAGCCTCTCAAAACCTATAAATGGAGGCATTCTCATGGTGAACAAAAGATGAAAAAATCAGCAAAGCATTGTTATTTTGATTGTGGATCTTTCGAGGAAGAGTTGGACAAGGAGGAATTGGAGAGGTTGCTGCAACATCATCTGAAGATTGTAAGTTTCCTTTTGAAGTTCTCTTTAATATATTTGGCCTATTTCCTTCTAGTATTTGTTTACATGTACTTGTCTATGATTGTCTTAATCTTCATAGATCGATTTATTTTGTCTAATACATTAGAGTAGGATATAATCATTTGTCTCTTGGTTTCCATTGCAAATACTGTTTAGAACTAGTGGATTGGAGCAACTTGGACATACTTCGAAAGTGAGGTACATCATACTCTCCCTCCTTCTCTCTTTTTTTGATGGATAAAATGAATCGAAAGGAATGGTAGTGTCCAAAGGTATTTTTCTGTCTTGGTAGAGGGGTCTGTACTCCAAGGGAAAGTTCACCTATCTGCAGGGGAATATTTCCGTAACAACTGTCCTTGAAGGGTAGTCTAATTTTGGGCACTATCTAGCATACACTTACCCACATTCCAAAAGGGATATTGGAAATAATTAGGAAGTGTTGTTTCAACTACCTATAGTCGGGATGGAGTGAATTCAAAGGCTCCCATATTTCTAGTGGAAGGTAATAGCTAAACCCAAAAACAAGAAGGATGGGGCCTCAAAGAAATCTATCTTTTCGGGTAGTCCTTAGCTGCGAAGTTAGTGTGGCGGCTACTCTCTAGGGACAACATGTTGAGAAGAATCATTATTCAGAAGTATATGGCCCCAAATTTCTTGATGGACTAGATTATAATTGAACGTAAGAGAATACTAAATGTCTCTAATCACTGGAAATCACAGACACATACATTTCCAATGATACATCAACACTTGGCTTGGTTGGTGGGGAATGAATCACTGGTCAGTGTAAACTCTAATGACATTATTGGATGCGGGCATAATATTTTCCTTCCATCAACACTTATTACCAATCTATAAGAATTGGGGTTGTGCATTGTTAACAAGGTTGGACTCAAGGTTGGAGTTGACCCAAGATTTGAGGTTGGAAGGTGATTGAAGGCACCATTGGGAGGTTTTTTTGATTGAACTTCAGAAAGCACACATTTGACTAAAGGACACATCAAATGAACTGAAATGGGATAAGAATCTGATCGGGGGCGAGTATATAGTAAATATTAGCTACCAATCACTATTAAAACAAGATGGGGTCAAAGGGGATTGGCAGTGGAAAAATTTGTGGAAGGTAAGGGTACTTATAAAGTTTACCCTCTTTATGTGGCTAGTGTTGCACAACCAATTTTTGATGTGGCAGATTCTTAGAAGGAGAAACTTCTAGGGCCTGGGCTGGTGTCCTATGTGTAATATGAACAAGAAGACCACCTCCCACCTTTTCATGAATTGTCCCTTCTTGGTGCAGGTATGGAATGGGATCGAGGGTTGGCAAGCCCTCACTAATATTGGTTCATAGAAAGAGAGTTGAAGGCTTATAGGGGGCTAAATTATTTGGTGGTATGGGGGATTTGGCTAGCTTGGAATGCCAATATTTTCAAAGATCAATCTACTCCTCCTTTATAGGTCACAACCCAGGTATTAGCCTTATTTTCTACCTTTTAGCCTTATATCATTTACAAAGGACCATGAACTCTTGGAGATTTGAGGATAGATAAGAACTCTCGATGGCATTTTATTAATGAATCATGCCAAGGATCGAGCTAGGCTTGTGGGATGGGATTTTCCATTTACCTTACTGATTTTCACTACTTATCTATCGAGGAAAACTGACACTATAAGGATAATACCTTGTAGAGGAGGTTTTTACAGAACCTCCCTGAAAAAATTATCCCTTCTCTGTTTATAATGGAGGTTGTTAGTAGAGGAGAGAAACTGAAGGTTTTTGTGGAGGTTTTTTACCAGTGTGCCTATCTGGTAAATACACCTTGGTGTGTACATAAAAATAACACCTAGGTACTGAAATAGTAAGGCACACTGTTACCTCCCCCACACTGTTGCCTCCCCATGCCTAGGGGTAACTAGAGGATATCATGTCTCATGACCCACAATGGAGAAAATTATCTTAACCACGATGATGATCAACATGTCCATAGATAACAACCCAACAACCCCCCTCATATTTCCTCTCTACTACACATCATCCAAGTTCATCACATCCAGTCAACAAAGTGTATGGGAGATGGTAGGCCAACGCCACCATCAGGTATGATATCCCTTCTTTTATGTGAAGTGTTGTGCTTAATTTAGTAGGAATGTGGATGCAGATCATTAGTTGAAGTTGGATAATGGATCACTAGCTCAAAAATATATTTGTTTCCTTGTTTCACCTTGGTGGCCAACATCTATGCCCTAGTCCCTTGTTTTGACTGCAAAAGTAAAATGGGTACTATTGGGGGGCCTTCACAAAGGTAACAGTTCGTTCCCCACCATAATTAACACTTTCCATACTAGAGCCTATCACAATGTACTAAAATTCGAAAATGGGTCATGGTCTATTCTCTCATGAGAAGAGGGGCTGAAGGCCCATAGATTGATTGCAACTAATGCTAAAAGAATAAAATAATGATGCTAAAGAAAGGAAGGAATAATAGCAAAGGATTCTCAAAATCTAGTCCAAACTTGAGCTCTACCCTTCCCGTGCTCACCCCAATCCCAAGTAGTGATGCTATAGCTTGAAACCTTATAAAAGGGGACTTACAAATATGATACGAGGAAAAAATAAAATGGCAGATAAAGGGGTTTGGAAAAAATAGCACTTAGAAATTGACAACTCAAGAGTAAGCACACCCTCCACAAAGGAACTGATAAAAATGGATTAAATGACACCATAAACCATGAAGTAAGCCCAACACATACCACTATCACAATTACTTTTGAAGGGTTTTTTTTTCTTTCACTATTTCCCTTGGGACATATCCCTCTACCTAAGTGTTTTTTGGTTCACACACCTAATAGGATTTGATGAAGGCCCTCCGATATTCAAACTCGCCAATTTACATAAAGTCATGAGTTGGTGTGATACTTGAAGGGGATACTAAAGTGAATTATTGATATGGATTATATCTTAAGTAACAACTCACTTTACATGATTTACGGACTTCTATATCTTATGAACATTGGTTTACTTGATTTCATATCATTTTTTGATTTGGATGCCCTTGACATGGTTGTTTGAAGGACACCTCGGGATTTCACCCATGCCATTGTGACTTTATTGCAGGATTTTGCATGTGTGATGTAGAGAAGTGAGTCACCTAGTGACTTGACACATTCAGACATGGGCTTTCACATCTTCAAACCTTGGATGATGGATGGAGGGGCTTTATTTTGAAAGATTTGGTCATGGTGGCACATAGATGGGCAGAAATCCCACACCATGGGATCTACACCCTAAAGGATATCATAGGACGTTGCATAAGGATATGATTGGAGGACACACAGAGAAGATGTATAGCCTTCTTTTCTTCGAACGCAACCCCCTTGCACCTTGGAAACTGGGATTTTAGGTGATGACGTCATGCTAGGGTTTGATAGAGATGATGGGTTTGTTTCCATTTGGATGCAAATGATGAATTTGAGAGAAGATGTAGCATGAGTCCACCTCCTTTTAACCTCAGATGATGACACATGGCCTTGGAGTGGCCCTTCCATCCCACTGAGGGCATGACATCACCATATGTGTGGCCATTTTTATAATATTTTTGCATATTTATCATTTGTAAAGAAAAATATGAGGGGCCGGTCCCACTCAAGAGACATGACTTTTCATTATGGTGTATTTTGGAGTGCTATGGTTTTTCTTATAAATAATGCTAGCACTCCATTCATTTTCATCATCATTCCCTCTCACATTTGTGGAAGGGAAACTATAAAAAGTTTTCTATTTCTCTCTCTTAGTCTCTTGATCTCATTTGATACTTTGGAGAAGGATCTTTTGTAGATGTGCTTGATTTCTTGGATGATTTATTTTTGCAACTAGGGTTTTGTATGGCCTAGCAACTTGGATAAGTAAGTAATTTCTGCAATTTGATGTCTTTTACTAATGTTTAAGGTGTTAATTAATATCTTGTTGCAAGTTATTTGTTGGCACAGGGGCATACCCAGGGTTTAACGCTACAACAAATTACCAATAGAACCCTAACTACCGGCCCTTTCGGCAACACCTAAGAAGCAGATGAAGTCTCAACAGAGGTAGATGAAGGGGTGGTTGCAGGACTTAGGTGTTTGCAACCTTAGCTGGGACACATATCTGTGGTTGTAACACTTAATAGAACACTTAGCACCGTTAGTTCATCATTATCTAACCAATATATACTCCGTAGAGAAAATAGAGCATCACAACATTCACCCTGATGTAATGTATATAAGAACTTAGCAAAAGAATTAGATTAGATCTAGCAGATTTGAGCACTAAGCAAGTTCACAGACATCAGATCTAGCATCCAGATTTATCATAAGCACAAATCATAACCAGATCTATCTATCTAAAGCAAAGCACTTGGCACATAACACATAAACACATCATAACATCACACAGAGCAGAGTAACACAATATTTACATGATTCACCCCCACCATGGGGCTACATCCACCAACTCTTCTTCTTTATTAGCTTCAATCGGTCATCTACATGCACAGAGCCAAAAACCCTTACTTCGCATAAGATAGGAGATCTGCGCAACTCGCTAGATCCTCCTTCCTTGCATTACAACACAAAGCCTTCCATAGTCTCTTACAATGACTTGCACTTAGCTCTGCAAGTCTCACACAATATGCACAAAGCCTTACACTTCTTGATCACACAAATCCAAATCTTAGCACTTAGCCAGCTTGCACAACACTTGCGCACTACTCAACTACTTCTTACATTGCCTAGCCTTCTATTTATACATACAAAATAGGACTAAACATGGGTAAACCTATGAGACGACATCCCATTCCCGTTACATATTCCTAAATCCCAAAAAGGACCCAAAAAGGGGCCAAGATCCCGCGATCTCTGCTTCGTCTTCGATAGGCTGTCGAAGTCCCAAAATAGGTCAACTTTGACCAAGAATATTCCAAAACTTGGTCAAGGGCCAACATTATTTTATATTGTTTTGTCTAAGTTTTGTGAAAGCATTCTTCACTAGGGTTAAGAACCTAAGGCCCAAAAGCGTTTTCACTTTAGGGTTTTAACCTCAGTCTTTGATCCCTTACCTAGTGGAATAAAAAGAAGGAAAACAGAACCTAGGGCCCAAGAGTTTTTGCACCCTAGGAACCATTTTCTTCAAGGTCTAGCCCTAAGGCCCAAGAGTGTTTGCACCTTAGGGTTTATACCTAATCCTTCTCATTTCATGTAGTTCAATCTTCAAGGTTGTGAATGTTTAACTCCATAATGCCTAGAGGACAATGACACTAGTCTAGAGTTGTTTTGTGGTGAAAGTAGCATTTAAAATTCATATTATCTCTCTCTCTGAAGTATCTTACTAACTTATTAACCCTAATCCTAGCTAAAAAATGTTATTTATTACGGCTGTTAATTTTTTTTTCTACAACCACTAAAATTTACTTTAATTTTCTGCATACACACTTTGAAAAGTGGCTTAAACTACTTAGAAATTTCGTCTATCAATTGGAGAATATTGTACATGTTAAAGGCTAAATTTTCATGCTAATTTGCTACATTTCTGAGTACCTTTTCTTGTTGTTGTTGAAAAATATTAATTACTGTTGTACAACTTGTTTACTGTTGTAATTTGCAACAATTGATGCATTTATTGATCATCTAGTGTCCAAGATATTATTTTGAGCTTCATATCTTGGTAATTGTCTATATTATGTTGCAAATTGTTTATTGTCTCGTTAGGTGAAACAATTACCTTGTTACCTTCCTTTTCCACTCTTGATGTTATAGCAAAGTTTTCCACAGTACATGAATCTTGCTCTAATGGCCTTCCATTTCCTTCTGTAAACCTCATTTCCCCTTTTTCTGTCACTCCAGAACTTAAAATGCATCTTTTTATACATGTACGTGACCTCCCAGTTATGCAGTGCACATACGTACACGAGATGCTCCATTACAGCCTGGGTACATCGGGTTTGGTGAACAAAAAGTTAAAATTTCATCGGGTTTCCATGCCATGTCACGAGATCTGTGATCCTTGACCTTCCATATATTGGAAATGCTCCAACTCAACCCTTCAATTCCATTTGGAGGCTATAAATTGAGCTATATTCAAACCTTGAGGAATATTATTCAACACATCACAAAAAGAAAATATGCTATGGAGAAATTTCACCTCAATTGAGTCTACATCCCTTTGTCCTTGAAAGTCTGAACTTCTTGTGTTCAACCCCCAAGCTCTTCCTATCTTGTGATGGAGAAACTCATTGACTCCTAATGTGAGCTTGCCTTTGTGGATGATTGAAGTGGTGGAGGCCCAACTAGAGGGAATTAGTTTCTCGGTTCCGATATGTTCCATTACATAAGTTTTTCACCTATGTACTTCTGTTGATTACATTAATAGAAATGCTCTCTTCTCGTCCAATTGATATCCTACAAATATTCATATTGCTTTCCATGGGCATATTTTTTTATGTATTTTAATGGATTATGTTGATTTATATGCTAACATTATATATCAGTATCACATGCTTGTGTATCTTGGTTGTTGAAGACAAGTTGTAGGTGTAAAGCTTCAGGTTGCCTGCTTAACAGTGGTCTTCTTCGGATGTCTAGACAAGGTAGGATTCTATCCTTTTCTTGTTAAAATTTCATTTATACAACATACTTGAGATTATAGTTGATTTATGGGTGTCCTTCCATTTGTTGTGGTTTTCCCTGAGTCATAGAGAGATTTTCCTTGTAATAGAATTGGAAACTCCACTTGGGAGATCTCCTTTTTGGGGTATTGTGTGTTTTTCTCCTTGATTTGCACTCTATTTTTCTGAGTTTACCTGTTGTCTGTTTCTTACCAACCTATATTTTCCATTATATATGAGTTTCTTGGCTTAACCCTTTCCCATGCAATGTCTTCCTTAACATACGCGAGTTGTCCCTTGACATGGTGCGTACATACACAAACTGTCTTCATTTAGGGTGCATACATATGCGATATGTTATCTGAACAATCATGTACACTATCTCTTTAGTTTGTTTGGTGTTTGATGGGTGAGTTTTGTTGGTTGCTGAGACTTCTTGGGTCTGTTTGGTGACTATTAATTGCCTACAAAGTGATAGGAAACCGATTTATTGGGGAATCTTTTGGGTGAACTCTTTTCTTGTCATTTCTATCATTTGTTGTCCTTGCACATGGGTCTAGGTAGTTACTTCTTGGTATCTTGCTTGGCTTGTCTCCTTTTGGTTGCTGTAGGGTTTGCTTGTGAGGTTGTTATTTAGTCCTTGCATTTTATTTTCATTATATCGAAATACAAAAAACAATTTGCTTTCTTGCATTTTACCTATGGAATTTTCACTTTTGGCTACTTTACATTAGTTTTGGCATAGTAGGAAAGATTTCACTTCATTGAGATTGTAGATATTGCATCTTGAAAACAACATTTAGAAGCATACTATCTCATTGAAAATCAAGACTAGTACTTAACAATGTTTTTACATTTGCTTCTTTGTATATATGCTGAGTCATAATACCATCAGTTTTATGATCGCACCTCTTGAGTAAGCATAAGCCATTAAAATTAACGTTGACTAATTAAAATTGATTAGAAACAATTTTATTTTTCAGGGTACACAAACAATTATAGGACCTAGGGCCTTGGAATAGGATTTTGTGAGTAAAATTGTTCAAGGATATAAAACTAAATGTATGTGTCTGACTAGGGAGTGGTGAAACCCATTAATAATTAGTGTCCTTAGGAGGCTTTTCTCACCCCAAAGCTAAGCACAAGGTCATGTGAATTTGGTTGCAGAGATAGCCCTCTAATACCTTCCTAGCATCATAGATGTTTATGGAGTTCTATTTATATTTGTGGGTCTCTTGCTAGTGCCTTTAACTCTTTGAGAGGTCGTTCTTTCAAGATTTTGTGCTTTGCTACCTTTCCCATAAGGTGGACCAGACTTGCAGCTGCTCGCTTGAGCATTGGTTATATTGTGGTGACTCTAGTTGCTTGACATATGTAACCACATAGGTTGCTTACATGGCTTATTTTGTAGGTACCCTGAGTCAGATATGGATCAAACAACACATAGACTTTATAGAGGATTTCCTCTCCAGAGGGATCTGACCGATTGTGCTATGAAGCCTACGAGGATCATTATAAATGATTCTAATACCTCCACTCTATTGTTGAAAAGTCTCATACCCCTCTTGGGTGAGGCATACTTACTTTAGTTCGAGAGGTCCCTTTCAACTATCATATCATATTTGTGTGCATTGGCCTTTTGCTTTATTTAGGAGTGTTCTCTTTGATTATTAGTCAGCCTTAGGATTTTGTATTGTATCTCGAGTTATGAGTCATAATGGAGCAATACCATCCTCCTCATTGGTCTCTTTATATTTTGAATTTTCCACCACGTCTTGATCCTTTGCCAAAGCCTCCTTCCAAAAGGCATAAAGTTAATAAGCATGGTGCATACATCTCTACCTCCCATGCTCATGATCATCCTAGCATGAGTACTGAGTCAGATATGAACATCTCAGAAATCCCTTCAACTCCCATATCCTCTGTGATTAGTGGGGTCCCCTCGACTCCCTTGTCATCGATGGTTTGGATGCCAGAAGCTCCCTCATCTAATGCTACCCAACCCATGAGCTCTACTCATGGCATGGGAATGAATCCTTTTGTATTCCCTTACGATATGCCAAATCATAGTACTCAGTCAATACCTTCAGCCTCTAATCCTTTCTCATATGGTATGCCATACTTGACTTCGCACTTGTCATCCTATATTTCCTCATCTCATACGAATCCTAGTTTTGGGTTTGGGGGCACGACACCTCCTTATGTGCATTTCTCATTTGTTGGGAGTCATATCCCTCAAGAAACTCCTACCTTTGGAGGTTGGAATCCTCCTTCCTCATGGCCTAATACTAGCTTCAATGCTCTAGGATGGAGTGCTCAAATGGGCAGTCATTTTACTTCCTATATTTCATCCGTCATTACCTCTTCCTCCATGACGATTCCTACAAACACTTTTATTATGGTGAACCCCCCTCTATCCTCTGGTGTTCCATTCGGTGGGAGTCATTTTTACACTATAGGAAAACTCGAACATAGAGTTCCTTTGTATGGGGGAAACTTATATAATCCTTATCATGCCACTTTTGCAAGTATGGCGCCCTTAAAACCTTTCATGAATCAGCTGGGAGGAGGATATTATCCTACTGGTCAAGGCCATGGTGTATACCAGAACCCTAGTTGTCCTGCAATCTCTCAACCCCAATATTTTCCAGGAGCATGGGCTCATACGCCGCAACCCCAACTCCCTTTTCTGGCCATGCTAAATCTGACAGACTTGTCGAAATTGATGAATGAACCTATGCATCATGATCCATTATGGCTCCTTGTCCCCACCAAGCTTCCTTCTGACATTCGAAAGTTTGAAGGAAATAATGGTGAAGACTCATGTGATCATGTTACTACCTTTCACCTATGGTGCTCATATAAATCCTTTAATGACAACTATATTTTTTTGAGGCTATTTCAATGCACCCTTGTCGGGGTCTCCATGAAGTGGTACATCAAGCTACCTAGGGGAACCTACGAAAATTTTAGTCATATGGTCTTGGCCATTTTCAATAACTTCCATCTATTGGTTCATTTCAATGCCATCCTATAACTCTTGTCGACTCTTTGGTAAGATGAAGCCACCCATATTTCTGATCATATTCAAGAGTGGCATAGATGGAAGAGGTTGAATATTAAAGTCTACATTCCTCCATATTTTCTATTGGAATGGTTCCTCTAGTCTTTGTTGCCTTACATTTCGAAGGATGTTTCTACATTTGGAGTGACCACTTAGGAAGAAGAAATCTTCAAATCCCAACAGTTAGACCTTATATATGCTCAATCTGAGATGCTTTATGAAATTCTTTCTGACGCACCACGGTAAATATTATGATCCTAGACAAAGGCCCGAGCTTGCCCAAGCCTCATGCCGATGAAATTGTTGGCTCCACAAATGCTAATACTAAAGACCAGGTGACGAACCAACTCAAGGATTTGTCACTTAACCAGTTTGTAGCAGGAAAAGATAAGGCTTCATCCTCCACCACCCCATCGACGGATGTGAATTCTATATAGTCATTGTCAAATCCAAATGGTAACTAGCAATCGAGAGGGAGCATGAGGAAAGGACGTGGTAATAATAGAAAGGGTCAAAAAAATAATAATAACAGAGCCAAGGACAACAACAATAATGATAAATCAAATAGTAATGCTGGTGAGGGCAAGAAAGAAAAGAGGAAGGTGAAGTTTCCTTGTAAACTTTGTAAAGATGATCACCTTACCCACTTATGCCCCAAAATCGGGGAAGCCTCGAGGCTCATCACGAAGCATCCTGTTGTGCTGACCAAACCATTTCCACATAACCAAAATATGGCGTCAGGGACCTCTAACACTGGAAATGCGTCGAACGAGAGTCAAAACCCTTCAGCACATGATGGTGGCCATATTTGTGTCAATATGGTCAAGTCTTAGATTGATGTGGCCACTCAATCACATGATTACAGTTCTTCATAGACTATGTTAGGTCCAGAGCCTCCTCCTCCCCCAAAAACAACTTTGCATATCAATAAGCTGGAACCTTCGCCTCATATTCAAAAAGGAGTACTTAAGCGCTCTTCCCACAATCCTAATGCTAGATCCGTGAATAAATACTTGATTGTCGAGGATTTGGGCCGAACCCCTTTGGATATGTCAACTTTGGAGGTGATCCAGGCATGTCCTTCACAGAGGAACAACTTGCTTTCTGTGTTAGGATATCTAGGTTTGTGTGTCTCAAAGGTTATCAAGTTTGATGTCACATATGTTAAGACTCGCTTACCTTACCATGTGGCCTTTTAAATCCATATGGAGTACACAAAAGTTACCATCAAGCGTATTGTAATTGATGAAGGTGCTTCAACACCCGTGATGTCTCTAGCCCGTTGGAAAGCCATTGGCTCTCCGCCCTTGTCTCAATCCATGACCATGTTGACTACATTTGATAGGCATTATTTTAGACCCCATGTTATCCTTCCTTCTTTTTCGGTCTAGTTAGGTGGAAAGATTGTATAGGTCAAGGTTGAGGTGGTTGATGTGCCTCTCAACTATAATCTACTACTAGGGCGTAATTGGACTTATGCTATGAAAACCGTTGTGTCATTGGTTTTCCACATTCTATGCTTTCCTCACGAAGGAAATATTGTGACGATCAACTAGCTGTCCTTTGTGCATCCCGATCCTAATGCATCGATGGGACCTTTGGTCCCCATTATTGATAATTCTTAGCAGGAATTTGAGAATGTTGGTGTCATGATGTATTCCTCCTTAATGGGTACTTTTGATTTCATGACACCGATTGCATATATTAATTCCATATCCAATGAGTCTTCATTGTCGATGAGGTCCGTTTCTTTCCGTATTTCGTATTTCAATGACCTTTGGACCCTACATTCCTTGACTATGTCATACAAAGGTCATTTACACGTCGGGATGGTGATGCCATTGTCTACAGTAGAAGTTGCATATTAGGCTATTGTAGAAGCTACTACTGAACCAGATCCTTCCTCCTCATGGAAAAATGAGGTGGATCCCATTTTAGAGACCATATGGGCCGTTCAATAATATTGTTCACACGATTTCCTTGATGATACTTTTCCCTCAGATGAATCCATCTTAGAGGCCATGTATGGTCGTGATAGGCCTTGAGACGATATGCATCATCGATCCTATTTTATCCCAGAGCTTTTTAGGATTGAACAGGATGAGTTTAGGTCCAATATGAGTGAGATGGTCGATCACACCATGGTTCCGTTAGATACGCATGGTACTTATGACGAAGGAAGCATGGAAAAAATTTCTCCTACCATCGCGATCGACATCTCTTGAACCCCTATAAAATTGAAAATGTATATATCAGTGCAAATTGTTCGCATGAGGAAATTTAGATCTACATTGATCTCTTCAAAGAATTCTATGATGTATTTTCTTGGTCATATGAAGAGATTCTAGAGATCAACCCCAACATTTCCAAAGATGAGATTAAAACTTATCCAAATGCTAAACCTATTCAACAACTTCTTAGAGCTGTTAATAGTAGGAAGGCCCCCGCTATTAAGGAAGAGGTGGAGAAGATACTCAATGCTGGTTTCATCTACCCGGTTCCCTTGACCAAGTGGGTGTCCACCCCATTCCTGTAGATAAAAATCAAGGAACTGTCTGATTATGTATGGAGTTTAGGGACCTGAACAACGCTTGTCCTAAAGATAACTTCCCCACTCCTTTTAATGACCAAATTATTGACGAGTGTGTGGGAAACTCAGTCTTTTCCTTTATGGATGTATTTTTAGGTTATAATCAAATTCACATCAAACCCGAGGATCAATACAAGATGATGCTTATTTTTCCTTGGGGTACCTTTGCATATCAAAAAATGCGTTTTGGTCTTAAAAATGCCGGAGTGACCTTTCAATGTGCCTATCAAAAAATGCGTTTTGGTCTTAAAAATGCCGGAGTGACATTTCAATGTGCCATGACCTTTACGTTTCATGATCTTAATCATATCTTCAAATATTACCTAGATGATCTCACTGCTCACTCTCGCAAGAGGGTAGATCACTCGACTCAACTTCGACTAGTATTTGAGAGATGCCATTACTATCCCATTTGATTAAACCCTCACAAGTGCATCTTTTGTGTTAGGTCTGGTTGTTTTTAAGATTCATAGTTTCTGAGCATAGGATCATGGTGGATCCTATGAAGGTTGAGGCAATACTTCGGTTGCCTCCCCCACGCAACATTCGACAACTTCATGGTTTACAGGGGAATGCTAACTTCCTGCGTCATTTTATAGCTAACTATGGCAATTTAACTAAAGGTTTCATGCATCTTTTGAAGAAGAACACTCACTTCATATGGGATGAGCGAACCCATGAATCCTTCGATGCTCTTAAGAAATCCTTGGTATCGACTCCTTTGTTGAAGGCCCCAGACTACAGTAGATACTTTATGTTTTATATTGCCGCGTTCAAAGGGACGGCTGGTATGGTACTTGTTCAAGAGGATGATGAGCTCCATGAGCATGTTTACTATTACCTTAGTCAAAATTTGGTTGGTCCTGAACCCAAATACTCTCACGTCTAGAAGCTAGCCTTGGTCGCTATACACGGGGTTCAGAGATTATGATATTAAATCTTACTCTGAAAAACTACCACGGTTGTGGATATCAATCCATTTAAATATGTCCTTAATAGGTGTATCATAGGGGGTAAATACAATAAGTGGATTGTTATTTTGCAAGAATTTAATCTCAATTTTTCTTCGGCGAAGTTCAAGAAAACACTAGTTTTTGTAGAACTGATGTTAGACTTCCCTAGACTGGATGAGGATATTTTTCATGATGATTCATTTGCAGATGAGAATATATTACTTGTCTCATCTTTGGACCCATGGTACATAAATATTTTAATCTACCTTCAAAACCTGAAACTCCGCTAACATCTGTAGAGAGACAACCGATGACATATACCTCATCAGGCTAAAAACTACCTTATTATTGTCGACACTTTGTATCATCGAGGGGTGGATAATATTTTGCATTGTTGCTTAACTCATGAAGAGGCCGTGACTATTATCAATGACTGTCATAGTGGGGTGTGTGATGGTCATTCATTTGGGCTTGTGAGAACCCAAAATATATTGCGAGCCGATTATTTTTGGCCGTCAATTTTTAAGGATTGCATTGAAGTGGTTAAGAAGTGTCACCCTTTCCAGGTGTTCGCTTGGAAAATCTGCTCACACCCAACCCCTCTTCACCCAATCATTACCATCGGTCCCTTCACCAAGTGGGGGGTAGATTTTATGGATTGCAACCCAACCTTGGATGGGGGGCACCAACATATTATCGTGGCCATGGAATATTTCACTAAACGGGCTTAGGCCATGCCTACCGTTAAACCCGATGAAATAATGAAACATTTTTCATATTCAATCAGATTATCGCCCGGTTCAAAATCCCAAAATAAATTGTCAATGATCATGGAAGTCACTTCCAAAATGAGATGATGATAGACTTGGCATCGAAACTGGGGTTTATATACGATCATTCTTCTGCTTATTATCCCCAAGCAAATGGACAAGTAGAGTCTGTGAATAAATATCCAAAGACCATTTTTCAAAAAACTGATAGCTAGAGTAAATCTAAATGGAACATGATGCTTTACCCTACACTTTGGGCATACTGAACCATGGTAAATACTTCAATTGGTTTCTCACCGTTTTAGTTAGTACACATTGTGGAGTCTATTCTTCCTATTGAATGCGAAATCCCTTCACTTAAATTAGAAATCGAGCTCCTACCTGACACGACCAATCTCGAAGAACGCCTCGTACACCTAAAAAACCTCAATGACCAGTGTCGAGATGCCTCTATGACTATCAAAGTGAATAAACGACGTGTTAAGGTTCAATATGATAAGTCTGTCAGTCATATACAATACACTAATGGTGACTTGGTTCTCCTTTATGACCAAGACAAGGAGCCACTAGGGGTGGGAAAGTTAAATCCCATGTGGCACAATTTTTATATCGTGCAACATGTTCTAGAGAAAGGAGCCTACAAATTAAAATATTATGAAGGGAATGTGCTGAACGAGCCTATAAATGGGTTCTACCTTAAAAGGTACTATGCTTGAGCCCTAAAACTCCATCGTGACCTTTGTATATTAGTGTATATACTTCTTTCTTCTTTTCTCTTTTGCATCATTGGCTTGATCATTGATTTTTCCCTTGGTTGGTAGATTTCAATAGTGTCTTTGATATACTTAGGATTCACAGACGGTGCCAATCGTCATACACGGAACTTGTCTTCTGCCGCTTGGGTTATCTATTAACTCAAGGGACAATTGGTGTCTTCAGGTGGCATTTTACTGGAGCCATCAATGAATAATGTGGCTTTTTATAGTGCTATTATAGAGATATTACATGACACCATTTCATATGGAATTCGATCTTTATAAGTTCTCCTTGACTTCTAGTTAGTTGTATGTCAGTTGAATAACAATTACCATGTGAGAGATTCTACTTTACTCTGACGATTCCTATGGGTATGAATTTTGGAACAATACTTTGATTTTCTTACTTATAATCACATCCCTGGAAGTTCTAATAAAGTATTCAATGCATAAGCTAAGTACATTTTGGGTTGGCATTTGTCACATAACTAAGTAAAGAAAACAAATTTATACATTCATCCATTGTAACATATATAAGTTGAGCTGAAGATCAAATGTTTTTTGTTTACCTTTATCAAATTGAAAAACATAAAAAATGAAATATATAAAAACCAAATTTTATTTTCCTATAGACTAATAGTGTAGTGAAAGACCTGGTTTGAAGTGGTTTTGTCCAAGGTTTTTTAACAGATTTGCAATTTTGTATCGCCCATTTGTGCCTTCGGAAGGTATATTCTGTCACTGACATATATGATAGGTTCTCACCCCGCTTTGAATTTATACATCATTCTATGACCATGATTCATATGCACTAGGTATGAACCCATTTATTAGTAGCACAAAACATTCTTATTGCTACTAAAAGTGTCATTATTAAGTGGTAGCGATTTACCAAACATGGGTATCCTAGTTAGAACCCTTTTGTAATTTGGTGCCCATGCAGAAGTTAATCCATAGGACTAGAAGTTCCTTATAGTCCCAACATGAATTTGCGTTCAAACCCCATTTTTCTTACTCAATATTATTATGATTACTACCTATGGGACTCCCCCAGAGTCTTGGTTAAGCTCTTTTCTGACTCCCAAAAAAATTGAAAGATTACCAAGTGAAATTGTCTCTTTAACACTCATTAAATGGTTTTGAAAGGTTGTCTATTTGGTATAAGTTTAACCCTTTTCCAAACCAATTAGAATATTTACGAAAAATGAATACTCTAGTCACCATTGGCTAGAAGAGTTCTCCTGAGTATTATTTTATACTTTTTCGGGCCTAGGGGTCTAATTCTACGAAAAAGGAAAATTTTGAATTAAGTTGTAATTGCATACAATTATCTTGCTTTCATTGTTGAGCCTATTGTCAATTCCCCCTTTCTCGTTATAAGCCTCTTGCCCCAACAATTCTCATCACTAGCCAAGCAATGCCTTTCATATATCCTTTGCAAGTTGACACCCTTTACCCATAGAGAAAACATCCCCTCGAGTGTCCATTCCCTGCATGTGTTCCCTTTCATTGAGCATAGGTCTGTTCCACTACCTGGAACTAGTTTCTTATTCATGACACTCGTTTCCTCTCCTAAATCATAACATTTATTTGTCTATGAAAAACCAAAAAAAAAGAAGGGTGGGAAAAGAATATTATCTCCTATCTACATTAGTCATGTCGCCTTGGAATAGAGAACAAACTCTTGAGTCCTTTTCATCCAAGGTTTAGGTTTAACATGACCTTAGGAAGCTAAGCTCATTACTTAGAGTTTACTCCTCTGACTGGTTATTCTTCTAGTCCCTATGGAGAGTTTGTCGATGCCTCTTACGTCACAAATTTTTGTCAATGATTAGTGTTAATTCCATGCTGCTTGAGTTATCCATATGTCTCATGCTTTTGTTAAAAGGAAGTATAGAGCCTGTGTTGGCCATTTATTAGAATTCTTGACTCTTCATGTCGACCATACCCTCAATATATCTCAGAATCACATGAAGTTGTTGTCCTACCTTGCACCTTGGGCCTACTTTCATCATTGGTAGGTAACTTTGAACCGAACAAATGACATCACCTCATTGGTCATTGACTGGGGGGTTTCCCTTGTGTTCTACGACAAGAAATCTATTCACACATTGGGATTCATGTAGTGTCTTGGATTCCATTATTCCTATTGGTGGTTTCCTCGCCTTTTTCAGTAGTTTCCCTTATTGGATGCTATTCATAGGGTCTCTTTCATAAACCACTTGCATCTGGTGCATGCCAGAGATGCACATGATCATTGGTTCATGAACATCCTATTCGTTCGAGCTCCTCCTAATTATCAAGATATTTCTTTTTACCTCACGCTGGATGATGAGAGATTCCTTAATTCTCTTCTTTCAACGAGTCTCCTTCCATTGACTTCAACTCATCTATTCTGGAATCGAGATCTAGAGTCCTTTGAGTACCTAGAGGCTTGTAGTCATCAATGGAAGTTTCTATCGGCATCGACAGTTGGGAATACATCAATGTATCCTGATCGATCGATTCTTCAAGTGTTCTACTTCAACACCCTTATTCACATGTTTGGAATGTACTCAGTGCCTTTACACCTACTTTCATTATTGGTGGTTTTCTTGCATTTGTTAACTATATACCTTAATGAACGATAATCAAACAAAGTCTCATTATGTTCGAATTCAACTCCTCTATTCACATAATGTAGACTTTTACCTTCGACAGATAGTCTATAAGACCTCCAGTTTACAGAAGCAACACCCTATATCTTTTGCTGTCTTTCATTGGACCAATACCTATATGACTTCAGTGATCATGGAATATTAGATTGTACTCCATTGTATACATATATCTTCGATTTATTTTGATACTAGAATCCACTGTGTTTTGTTCGTGACTATGACATCCTATGGCATATGTCCACTTTGTATTTCCTATTCATGGCCATTAACAACTATTTGATATATATCCACATGGATCTATAGTGTAATTCAGATTGGAAAACATGTGTATAAAGTCATTACAAATTGTAATATTCTAATGAGTAACTAGTACTTCCAGGTGAGTGTTCATTACTCCACTTTTGGGAATTATAATGTATTTCGACCATCGCAGATACTCCTCTAACCTCACAAATGAAGGGGCATATATTATAGAAAAATTTTCCACACAACATGCATCTTGCTCTGATGGCCTTCCATTTCCCTCTGCAAACCTCATTTCCCCCTTTTTTGTCACTCTATAACTTAAAATGCATCTTTTTATACATGTACGTGACCTCCCAGTTATGCAACGCACATACGTATGCATGATGCTCCGTTACAACTAGTGTACATTAGGTTTGGTGCATAAAAAATCAAAATTGTGTCGGGTTTCCATGACATGTTACGAGATCTTTGATCCTTGACTTTCCATATACTGGAAACGCTCCGACTCGACCCTTCAATTACATTTGGAGGATTTAAATTCAGCTATATCCAAGTGTTTTCACATAGGCAGACCTAGGGTTCAGTTCTAATAGTGCACCAACAAGCCCTAACTACTAGCACTTTCAGAAACACTTGAAAAGCAGATGCAATCTCACTCAGAGTAGGCATAGGGGGTTGCAGGACACAAGTGTCTACAACTAGAGGAAATGAAAATTGGATCCAGGGAAACACTCTCACACATATCTAGTTATTCTTTCTCTTTCTTAAGCCTACTGCGCAAATTATATCTAATATCTAACACAATATTGCATTAACATTATATCAAATATCAGAAGAACACAACATCAATCACACAAAACAACATGATATGCGTGGTTCACCCTCTCCCTAGGGATACATCCACAGAACTGTGCTTTATAATATATTAGATGAAAGCATACAGTTCTATATGCACTCTTAGCTTGCAAATCTCTCTCTTTCTTTCTCGTCTCCTCTCTCCCCTCCCTGCGCACCTAGTTGCAGGGTTGATCTTCACACCCAACTAAAGATCTTACAACACATACTTCTCTCACCTCACAATACTTCTCTCTCAACAATAACAACAATCATTCCTGATACATAATCGAACCTATCCCAGGTCCTCTTGACCTTTATTTATACATTACAATGACTCTCGAAGAACCTTAGGTTGAAACCTAAGTGTCAAAACCCTAAATAACAAAACCCTAGGTGTCTAAAACCCTAGGTCAACTTGACTTGCATTTTCAGGGCTTCGCCAACCTGTCTTTCCTTATTTCTTGCGAGGTTCTCCAAAGCATCCATTGGTGGATTTTTTTGCTTGCTGAGTCATCCATGATCCATCTTCCTTACTGATCTATCTTCCTCAATCTCCCCATCCAACAACTTGCTTTCTCTTCTCTCCGTATTTTCTTCTCTTTTGGCCCCTTCGACCCAATCACATTCAACTTGTCTTCTGTGTAGTTCACACTTCGCGCTTCTTTCCTTAATCTTTGCAACCTTCCATAACCAAGGGCCAACATGCCCCCAACACTCACATGTAACTCGTCCTGAAGAAATTTAGGTCTGAACCTTCTGTTTTTCTTCATATTTGAACTGCGTAGGGTAGCCTATGCTTTCTTCTCTATCCCACCCTTCTTTCCTTGTGAAAACTGTCTTTTCTGTGTCTGGTACCCAATTTCAACTTTACCTAGTACCTAGATCCATTTTCTCATGCTTCTACTGAGAGCTGCGAGGCAACTGGTTGTCATAGTACAATTTCAATTGGCTCCCATTCACCGAACCTTCCTTCCATTCTCCATTCAAAGCTTTCAACTATGTGGCTCCTCCTTCTGTAATGTAAGAAACCTCATATGGCCTAAGCCAATGTGTCCTGAACTTCCCTGGATGCTTCATGAACTTGATGTTGTATACCAATACCAAATCTCCTTGCTTGAAGGATTTCTTCTTGATGTGCCTATCATGATAGGCCTTTTCTCGTTCCTTCTATACCTGCTAATGGAATCCTACGATAAATTGGTCTTATTCTAGTTCTACAAATTATGCAAGCCTCTCTCAAACAATGCCATTGTCATCCATATCTACGAATGTTGCAATTATGAGACTAGGAACCAAATATTCCACAGGGACAACTACTTCTAGGCCATACACCAACTTAAAGGGAGTCTACATTGTTAGCTTCTTGCAAGTAGTTCTATAGGCCAATAACACTGCTGGTACTCTCAAATCCCAATCATCCCTGTTCACACTGCAAATCTTCGTCAGCGATGTATCCAAGATCTTGTTGAAAGCTTATACCATCCCATTCTCTTGTGGATGGTAAGGAGTACTCTTCTGATGGCGAACTTCAAATTCCTGAGTCAAATCTTCAATAGTCTTATTAATAAAGTGTGTGCCTTGATTGTTCATCAGGGTCTTCAGTGTAATGATCCCAAGCCAAATTCTTTCTTGGAATCACTAACTACTACTAATTTATTGAGTTATTAAGTGCATACAAGATTCATCAACACATGGAGATCACAATATATTCAAGATGTAGAAGCACAAGCAAAGATCTGACCTTTTTATTATGAGCAATGTAAGATCCATACAATAGATGGCCGATCTGGCATAAACCTTAGATGGCCGTACAAGCAATAGATATGAGCTGCTACAAAATGCTCCCGACAATACAAAATAAGCCTCCAAAGGCTGGATATACAATGAAGAATGAATCAAGCAGATCTGAGCCATACTAATGCTCAACCTCCAAGCTAGAAAGTTCCACATCCTGCTAGAATGCTGAAGCCCTCAATAATTCTACCCTGCTACCAAAAGTGTCCAATCATCCTGAGAAATATGCCAAATGATAGATCGGGCAACTGAAGGACAACCCAGATGTCCAAATTCCCAAATCCATTCTCAAACCCCGTAGATCTGAATTCTCCACTGAATGGTGCACCCCACTGGATGACTAAAACCCTAGTTGGTTTGGCCCTGATGAAGGAGGCCTCTAAATGCTCTAAAACTCTCCAAGAATATAGATCGGGCTATGAGAATCCCGTAGGAGAATTTTTGGGCTCAGATATCAAGAAGATCTCCCTAGATCTGAGTTTTACTGAATCACAGGACGTCCCCTATGGCTCCAAGACGTCCCAATTTGCAAACAAATGTAGAATGATGATAACCCTCTAGAAAATCCCTCAAAATGATGATCCTGCCCTTGCAAACAAAACCCAACTGTCAGAATGGCCCCAGGCCCTCAGGATAAGCTGGATCGAACCCCCCTTTAGATGATGGTGCGCCCTTGTTGGAAACACAAGAACAATACGACTTGCTACCTTTTGAAGCGCTAGATGGAGATGGGATGAGACTAGAATGGTGTGGAGGAGTCTTTCATCTTTGAGACCAAGCTGTAGAACAAGGTGAGTGGATATTTCACCATTGAGTTGCTCACAAGGGTTTGTACAACAAAACCCCCAAACTGAATGCTCAAGAGCAATAGAAAATGCTCATCCAAAACCAAAATGAGTAATAGGTGTGCCCCAGCCTCTTACTTATACTTTTCCTTCTAATTCTCTGTTGAGTTAGGTTAACTCCCAGGGTTGATCTTCTATTCTTCTGTTGAGTTATCTTTTACTCCTTTATCCTTTTCCTTTCTTAAGTCAACTTAAAAATATAACTTTTAACTTCTTGACTTTCGCCCCCTCAGTGTGAGACTATGACCTAGTGGGGGTACCCAGGCCACTGAGTCTCCTCATCACCTCTCTAAGAAGTGGGGGACATTATAGTCTCCCCTGCTTGAAATTGCTTGTCCTCAAGCAATTCCAAACCTGCTTCTCTAACCATGTGCTCCTGCTCCCAAGTGGCATCCTCAATGGGTAAATCCTTCCACCTGATCAGATACTCCTTGATGCTTCGATTTCGGAGCCTCTTCTCTCTGACTTCTAACACCTCCTCTGGAATCAAAACAAGCTATCCCTCCTCATCCATGGGAGGCAATGCCTCAATAGGCCTGACGTGTTGACCGAGGTCTTTCTTAAGGCATGAGACATGGAAGACATTGTGATTTTTTCTACCCTGTGGAAGCTCCAGCTCATAAGCTACTTCCCCTATCCTCTTGCTGATTCTATAAGGTCCAAAGAAATGTGGTTGCAGTTTCTCTGCTTCGCTTTTTTTAATGGAGGCTTGCCTATATGGTTTCAACCTCAAATAGACTAAATCACCAACCTCAAAGGTACGATCAACTCTGTGCTTGTCTTCTTGAACCTTTTGCTAGTTTTGTGCCCTCCGTAAATGATCCTTCAATTCCCTGAGAATGTCTTGGCTCTGCTGTATCCAATCCTGTACCATCGGAGCCCTGCTGTCACCAAATGCAATCTCCAAAAATGATAAAGGATCATAGATATATAAAGATCTGAAGGGTGACATGCCAATGGACATATGTTAAGGTGTTGTAGCAATATTCTCCCAAATGTAACCATCTGACCCATGCTTTTTGTTGTCCTGCTACGTAGTTTCTGAGGTAACCTTCCGCCCATTTGTTGACTATATTAGTCTGACCATCCATCTGAGGGTGATAGCTAGTACTAGGAGTCAATGCTGTACCCACTAATCTGAACAACTCTTGCCAAAATGTACTCATGAATCTGCTGTCCCTATCACTGATGATGGTTTTGGGTAGGCCATGTAGTCTGAACACATCTCTGAAAAATAATTCGGCCACCTGTGCTGCACTGAAGTCTGTGGCTATGGGAAAAAAATGTGCAAACTTCGTCAACCTGTCTACCACCATGAAAATAAAATCTTTCCCCTGTGCTCTGGGCAACCCAGTGATTAAATCCATGGATATACTTTCCCACTTGTGCTCTAGAATAGGTAGGGGCTGCAATAGTCCTGCAGGGTGCGTGTGCTCATCCTTGTTTTCTTGGCATGTAGTGCATTCTTTGACATGCTTCATCACATATTCCTTGAGGCCTTTCCATGCAAACCTCTCTCTCACCTACTTGTACGTCTTACTGATGTCCTGATGCCTTGCTACTGGTGAGTTATGACATGCATGCAGGATCTTAGCTTTGAGAGCTGATCCAAGAACTAAAAAGATCCGGCCTTTGTAATAGATGAGGTCATTTATGACCTTGAAGTTGTCATCCTGTATTTTCCTATCCAACAGCTGTAAAGCGAATTGATCCTTTGCATATTCCACTATCAAGTGTTCCTTCCAGTCGACTCAAATACCGGACATGGAAAAAATGGATGGCCTTCTGGATAATGCATCGGCCACTGCGTTGTTCTTCCCTTTGACAAATTCAATGTCAAAGTCGTAGGCGTGTATTTTGCTTACCCATTTTTGTTGTCTTTCATTCAAATCCCTCTGCTCCAATAGATATTTAAGACTGTTATGGTCTGATTTGAACACAAACCTTGCACCTACCAAATATTGTCTGAATTTGGCTAATGCATGCATGATAGCTAGCATTTCTTTGTCGTAAATGCTGTAAAGTAGTTCAGGACCCCTGAGTTTTCGGCTTTCATAGAAAAGAGGGTGCCTGTTCTGCGTCAACACGGCCCCTATACCTTCCCCCAAGGAATCACACTCCAAAGTGAAGGGTATGCCGAAATCAGGAAGAGATAGAACTAGGCAGGTGCTCATGATCTCTTTCATTTTCTCCATCGTGACTTGGGCCTCATCATTTCATTTGAAGGACTCCTTTTTGGTCAGGTCAGTCAAGGGTGTGCACAATTGAGAAAACCCTTTAACAAATTTCCTATAGTATGTGCATAGGCCCAGGAATCCCCTCAGTTCTATGAGTGTTTTCGGAGTAGGCCATTCCCTAATGGCTGTTATTTTCTCCTGGTGTACCTGTACCCCTTTTCCCCCTATGATGTGTCCCAAGTAAAGCACTTCTGTCATTCCAAACTCACACTTGTATTCCTTGGCATATAGTGACTGTTCTTCCATGATTGATAGGATTTGGTCCACATGTTGAAGGTGTTCCTCCCAGGTCTTGCTGTAAATGAGCAAGTCATCAAAGAATGCCAACAAGTGTTTCCTCAGCTGTTTGTTGAACACATGGTTCATGCAAGACTAAAATGTGGTTGGGGCATTGGTTAACCCAAAGGGCATCACCAAAAACTTGTAATGTCCGTATTGACACCTAAAGGATGTTTTTGAGATGTCCTCCTCCCTCATCTTGATTTGATGGTAGCCCGAGTGAAGATCAATTTTTGTGAAATATACAGCTCCATGCAGCTCATCCAACAACTCATCAATCCTGGGTATGGGGTACCTGGTTTTGATAATCTTTTTATTCAAAGCCCAGAAGTCAATGCACATTCTCATCATTCCATCCTTCTTCTTCACCAAGACTACTGATGAAGCAAATGGGCTTGAACTTGGTCTGATGTGTCCCATGTCTAGAAGTTCCTTGATGGCCTTCTCTATCACGTATTTATACTTCTTGGGATGCCTGTAGGGTGTGGTGATAATAGGCTTAGCCCCTGCTTCTAGCTCAATGATGTTCTCAAACCCCTGTCTGGTGGCACACATGGAGGAATCGACCCAAACACCTTCTGGTGCTTTTCAAGGATTCTTTTGATCTCTGGTGTGTAATGCACCTTTTCCTTCTCATCCACCCGTGTTGAGACCTTACATTCCACTGTGTATACAATTTCTTCCTTTCTGAAGATGGGTTCCATCCTCTTGGCCGTGACCAGTCTGGCAGAGTTACCTGTCATGCCTCTGAGCACAACCTTTCGTCCTCCTTCCTCCACAAAGGACATTTCCACCGTTTTGTAATTTGTGGTGATGGGTCCTAAAGTGCTGAGCCACTACACCCTTAGGATGATGTTGGTATCTGGAAGATCCATCACATACACATCCTGAACTAACTCATGCCTTCCCAAGGTGAGTTTCATACCTAGTATGTATCTTTTACAGGGCATAGTACTACCACCTGCTACCTCCACTTTGAATCCTTCAAACACTACTGTAGGTATGTGCCTCCTCTTCAGTAATGTTGCATCAATGAAATTGTGGGAAGCTCCTCCATCAATCAGAACCGACACTCTCTGTCCTTGTAAGACCCCTCTCATCCTGAAGGTGTTGAACTTGGGTACCCCGCTGATAGATGCCAACGTAGCCTTCTCTCCAGCCGCATAGTCTAGTTCTGAAACCTCCTCTTCCACTGCCTCTAACGTTTCGGCCTCCATGTTTTGTATTTGAACATACTCATCCTCTTCTTCATCATCTGAAGTGACCTTGATGTAATGTACCTGTCCTCGTCCCATGCACTTGTGTGAGGGATTCCATGGCTTCTTGCATGTGAAGCAGATTTGCTTCCTTCTTAGTTCCCTCCTGGTGTTGTCATCTATTCTTCCATGGTCCTTGTCATAACCCTTAGGGTCACGTCCTCCCTGGTTTATTAGAGGCCTTTGATCTCTTCCACCATTGTTAAGAGGTGGTCTGGGTATGAATTTTGGTTTAGCCTGGACCCAGATCCCTCGTCTTTCAAATGGATTCTTGTAGGCTGGTAGGATTGAAGGCCTTAACCCAACCCTTCAAGGGTTCCATCAATCCTTCTATAAATAACATCATGAGCCTAGTTGGGGACATATCTTGCACCATCACTACCAACCTATGGAACTCATCAATGTATGCCTCAGTCATACCTGTTTGCTTGAGTTGGGTGAGCTCCCGGAAATGTAAATCAGGATCTCCTAGATCAAATCTATCAATGAGCCTCTGAGTGAATTCTGTATAAGATACAATCTGGTTGTGGGCGAGTGTGGTGAGCCCATGGTACCACCAGTCGTGGGCCTTTCCATCCAAGTGCATAGTGGAAAACTTGATGGCCTCCATCTCTCTCATGGGGTTAAGCTGCAGGTAAGTATCCAGCTTCTGCACCCATGCTTGTACTGTCATATTAGCCGTACCATCAAAGTATGGAATCTCTATCTTCCTTGCCCTTTGCTCAAACTCAAAGCTACCCCTGTGGTTCATCCTAGGCTGGTTTCTGAACCTGAGTTGACAATACTGTTCTAGGGACATTTGTCTTTGAAATTTCATATCCAAGCTATAGTATTCCCTAGTACTCCTGGCTAATTGTTCCACAAAATCTTCAACCTGTTCATGCTGCCCTTACTCATTTGTGAATGTGGGCATGTATGGTCTGGGGTTAGCTCTGCTACCTGAGTGTTGGCCTAGCGGTTCATCCATGAACACTGGCACGTATGGCCTATGATTGTTCCTGCTACCCATCTTCCCATGGAACGTGCCACCTCCAAGACTTCCTTAAGATCCCGGTGCTTTCTCCGGGTTATATTTGACTTCCTCATGGGTTCCACCGGACCCTCCAGTCTCCTTATTCCCATACGTATTAGGATATTTTCCTCGATGGGTTACTTGCATCAGAAGGTCAGTTATCCTAGTTTGGTTCTCGTTCATTTTCTGTAGATTCTCATCAAATTTCTTCAAGGTTTCAGAGATTTCAGCCTATCCCCTTCTATTGGTTTCCTAATACTCATCCAACTGCCAGAACAATGTGCTTTCTGTGTGGTTCATGTTTTGCTAGAACTTACCAAATTCGGCTACTAAGAGAGCCAAGACCTGAGGCTCATGGTTGTCTCCTGACCCTTCCATTTCTGCCTTTGTTTCACTATTATTTTTCTTCCTCCGACCTATAACAATTCCCCTGTACTTATGCATGCACTGATCTCTCCACAGGTTTGGAGGATCGAGGCTCTGATACCACTGTAATGATCCCAAGCCAAATTCTTTCTTGGAATCACTAACTACTACTAATTTATGGAGTTATTAAGTGCATACAATATTCATCAACACATGGAGATCACAATATATTCAAGATGTAGAAGCACAAGCAAAGATCTGACCTTTTTATTATGAGCAATGTAAGATCCATACAATAGATGGCCGATCTGGCATAAACCTCAGATGGTCGTATAAGAAATAGATATGAGCTGCTACAAAATGCTCCCGACAATGCAAAATAAGCCTCCAGAGGCTGGATATACAATGAATACTGAATCAAGCAGATCTGAGCCATACTAATGCTCACCTCCAAGCTGGAAAGTGCCACATCCTGATAGAATGCCGAAGCCCTCAATAATTTTTCCCTGCTACCAAAAGTGTCCAATCATCCTGAGAAATATGCCAAATGATAGATCGGGCAACTGTAAGGACAACCTAGATGTCCAAATTCCCAAATCCACTCTCAAACCCCGTAGATCTGAATTCTCCACTGAATGGTGTGCCCCACTGGATGACTAAAACCCTAGTTGGTTTGGCCCTGATGAAGGAGGCCTCCAAATGCTCCAAAACTATCCAAGAATATATATCGGGCTATGAGAATCCCGTGGGAGAAGTTTTGGGCTCAGATCTCAAGCAGATCTCCCTAGATCTGAGTTTTATTGAATCACAGGACATCCCCTATGGCTCCAAGACGTCCCAATCTGCAAACAAATGTAGAATGATGATAACCCTCCAGAAAATCCCTCAAACTGATGGTCCTGCCCCTGCAAAAAAAACCCAACTGTTGGAATGGCCCCAAGCCCTCAGGATAAGCTGGATCAAACCTCCCTCTAGATGATGGTGCACCCTTGCTAGAAACACAAGAACAATACTGCCTGCTACCTTCTGAAGTTCTAGATGGAGATGGGCTGAGACTAGAATGGTGTGGAGGAGTCTTTCATTCCCGAGACCAAGCTGTGGAACAAGGTGTGTGGATATTTCACCACTGAGTTGCTCACAAGGGTTTGTACAACAAAACCCCCAAACTAAATGCTCAAGAGAAATAGAAAATGCTAATCCAAAACCAGAATGAGTAATAGGTGCGCCCCAACCTCTTACTTATACTTTTCCTTCTAATTCTCTGTTGAGTTAGGTTAACTCCCATGGTTAATATTCTATTCTTCTGTTGAGTTATCTTTTACTCCTTTATCCTTTTCCTTTCTTAAGTCAACTTAAAAATATAATTTTTAACTTCTTGACTTCCCCCCCCTCAGTGTGAGACTATGACCTAGTGGGGGTGCCTAGGCCACTGAGTCTCCTCATCACCTCTCTAAGAGGTGAGGGACATTACATTAAGGCATCCAAACCTGGTTATGATATCCTCAAATATAAATCACGCAACTGTATTTGCACTATAGTCCTTAACTGCTCTTGCTTCTGCTCATCTTGTCAAATACTTTGTCACAGTGATGATGTATCTAGCTCCTGTGCACTTCCCTGGTGGGTTTATAGGTCCAACGAAATCAATTGCCCATTTCACAAATGCTTGTAACCTCAACTGTGGTTCTAAAGGAATCTGGTCTCTTTGGGAAGGCTTCCCAACTCTTTGGCATACATTATAGGCTTTATAATATTCCTTGGCATCTTTATGTAAAGTAGGTCACCAGAGGCCGGCTCTCAGAACCTTCTGCGTTGTTGCTTTCACTACGTAGTGTCCTCCTGCGATACCTTCATGTGATTCTGCTAAAATCAATGGTCTTTCTACCTCCATAACACATCTCCTCAGGATCTCATCAGGTCCCATCTTGTATAGATGTCCGACTATAAGTGAAAAAGATGCAGCGCGCACTACCAACTATTTCTTCTGGATGATTGTATATTCACTAGGTGCCATTCTTGTTGACAGGAACTGGACTATCTCAATGAAGTGGTCATCAACCCTTCTGATGGCCAACAATTGTGCATCTGGTAGTGTATACTCCAAACTAGTAGGGTCCTCTCCATGCTCCAACCTAGACAAATGATCATGTCCCTTGTTCATTCTCCCTGGCTTGACCTCAATCTCAAAATCATATTCCTGGAATAATAGTAGCCATCTGCATATTGTTCCCCCCAACACTGGCTTGTTGACTAGGTATTTCAATGCTGAGTGATCAATGAACATCTTAAAATTTCCTCCCAACAATTAGTGTCAAAACTTTTGCAGGGCATACACCATGGCTAAACCTTCTCTCTCAGTGGTAGTGTAGTTTATCTCAGCTGTAGATAGCTTCCTTCTAGAAAAGGATAATGGGTGTTCAATATCTCCTGCTCCTGGCTGTGATAACATTGCTCCTAGTGCAATATATGAAGCATCAACATGCACATGAAATTCCTTGCTCCAATCTAGGAAAACCAGAATAGGCGTAGTAACCATTTTATGTTTTAGTGTGTCGAAGCTCTGCTAACATTCTTCTATCCATTGAAACTAACAATCTTTCTTTAGAAGCTTCTCCATGGGTGCTATAATATGTGCATAGCCCTTAATGAACTTCCTTTAATATCCAATATGTCCCAGTGTAGTGCACAACTGTCTAACTGAAGTAGGAGGGGGTAGATCAACAATAATGGAAATCTTGGACGGATCTACCATCAACCCCTGCTTACACACAATATGGCCCAACAACACTCCAAAGAGTGAAAATATGATGCAATTCTTCAGATTCAGGGCAATTTGACATTGCCTGCACTTATCCAACATTAGTCTTAAACATTCAATATGATTCTGCAATAGGCTAAAAACAGTCCAATCATCAAAATATGTTTCCAAAAATTTATGTAAAAACTCCTTGAATGCTTCAATAACCACCTTGGAAAAGATGGCTGGTGCATTATTCAATCCAAAAGGCATCACTGTGTACTAGTAGGAACCCCATTATGTTGTAAATGTGGTCTTATGGTGATCTTCTTTAACAATCCTAATCTCGTGATAACCTGAAAATCCATATGTAAAGGAATATACCTCCTGTCCTCCTACATTATGTAACACTTCATTTGTAAACGGTGTAGGGAATGGGTCATGCAAACATGCATCATTCATCTTTCTAAGATCTACACAGATCCCGATCTCTCCTGTATTCTTATCCTGTACCACCATAGGACTAATCCATTCTGACTCCTCCACCGGTTCTATGATTCCTACTTCCAACCTTTGGTCTAGTTCAATCTTAACTTTTTCCTTATATTTGAGATTCAATCTATAGGGTCTCTACTTAACTGGCCTTGCATCTGGTTTCAAGGGGATCTTCATCTCTCCCATGGGCCCTTTTATCCCCTTCATATTAGTGAACTTGGTTGGGAACAAGTCCCGGTATTCATGTAATAATTACGTGATCTTATCAATGGTGGCATCATCCCAGTAATGTCCAACATTAGCAAGCTTAGGTGATTTCTCTATTCTGATATTAACTTTATTGATTTTGATTGGCTATCCAATGAAAGGTAGTTTGACTCTTGGTCTTCTTACATCTCTCTGTCCTTCCATTTATGTGACGTTCACATTCCTAGGATCATCGTCTTCATCGACATTGATATTGTAACATCCTTGCAGTTTTTGAAGAGGTGCAGTCCATTCATCCTCTTCTTGCTCCACAGGGAGGCTAGGTGCCTCCTCAAAGACTTTTTGTCTGACAACCTATAAATCTTGATCCACCGTGGGATACTGAATTTCAAATAAAAATGTAGCTACAAATTTCTGAGTCACACCGTACCAATCTGAAGTGGTGAGGCGCAGTTCTTCTTGAAGATACAAATTGATAGGCATTGTTTCTAGAGTATTGATGAAATTATGCACTCACTACTCTTGAGGAATGTTGCTCCATGCCTCCTCACAACTTCGCACATGGTCCTTCAGACAACTTTGACTTGCGTATCAAACTTCACATCCTTCAATGTTTTCTGAAAATTGCACTATCATCAAAGTGTGACATTGCATCCAGTCTGCGATGTTCCTTTTATGTGTCCCCCACCATCTTGCTAGAGTAGCTTTCAAAGCCTCATCCAGTGACAACAATTTCTGTTGTATTGGTACAACTTCTTCAAATTCCATTAAGAATGTTTCTAAATGATTTAAACCATCAAATGTGGGAAAGTTACTTACTTCTGTGCCAATCCAACAAACTTCCCTGGTCAATCTGGCACATCTCCACGCAGAAACTTCATACATTTTGTCTTGCCAGTTCTCCAGTGATTTTTCTGAGTCCGATGAGCATGCGTTGTCACTTCGCCAGCTTAAATTCCCATCTGTTGTAGGGTTAGTGTAATCCTGCTGTCTTGCTGTCAATTTATATATATTCTCTAGCTCATATGAACAATCTTTTTCTCTGATAGGTTTTGTGTATCTTCGACCTTCATCAAGATCTAGAGGTGAAATGACCCTAAGTCCATCACCTTCTAATGTCATTCTTCTTTTCTTTAAGTCAACAATAGTGGAATTGTTGAAAGCCCAATCAATTCCTAACAACGGAGGATAAGGACAATTATCATCAACTATCTCATTCACCTCGAAGTCCACAAATATTCTTACCCCGTCGATGCCCACAGGGACATGCTCCAGCCTACCAAAGGGGCTTACTGCATGTTGATTATCCATCCTAAGCCTTATAGGGGAATATATCAACTTAGGTTTTCCCATCCATGCCCAGGTCTGCTTTTTCATAACATTGACCTCCGACCCTAAGTTGAGGACCACATAATCTATATCATAATCTCCAATTTGGGCATTAAGGTGTAGTTCCTTATTTGTCCTTCTATTTTTGGATAGTTTATGTACTACTTTATTCAGTAGAGGATCTACCCTTCCTATCTCATACTGTCTGATCAAATTTTGTAGTACTTGTATTAATTTTTCATCCTTAATCAAATTAATGCAAATACATAAGAATTCCATAAGTCTTCTTACATCTTTTCCTTCTCCGGGCAAAGCAAATTGATGAAAGGCCAGGGAAATTCCACATTCTCTCACTTCTAGTTGTGCCTTTGATGAAGAAGCCTGATCTCTTCCAAACTCTTTTATTGCCTCTTCAAATGTCTGGTTCTCTTTCTTTGGATCAAACTCCTGTGTCTTCTCCACAACTCTTCTAACTTTTGATTCTTCTATAATCTTCCCTGGAGTCACCTTGTCTTATCCTGTAGCAACGCCTTCTCTAGTGATAATGACGAATCTAGGATCCACTCCACGAGGTTCTGTTGATATTAGTTGTAATTTTTTTTCCCCTCCTCGTATTTCTTGAAGTTTGGCTAATAGTGCAAGACAATATTCTATGACATGTTCAATTGAGTTGCAGTAGCTGCAAGTGGTACAAGAGTCCTGACAGTCCCTTGCCAAGTGACCTGGCTGTGTGTAGTTATAACAAATGATCTGACCTCGACCTCAGCCCATGCCTCCTTCTCGTCCTCTTCCTATGTATCCGCCATGAGGGTTGAAGTTTCCTCTTCCTGGGGAATTAAACTGCATAGTATTTCCCTCTTGCTATACTTCGCCTTGAATTCTATATGTGTCTCTTGATCTTTCATGCAAGAGGTCATAAGCCCTACAATATTTCTCATCATGCCCCACATATTTACAGAATGTGCAGTAAAGTTTGGTAGGTGTTTGGACATATTTTTGCATGTAATATCATTCTCCAGGGCGATGTCTATTTCTACATACCTCACACCAAGGTAGAGTAACCTACTTCAAAGGGCTCGGGGCTCCTAAATCCAACTACTCATGAAATAGAGGACAATTCTCCTTTTCATGACCTTCTTATTTGCATATGATACACCAAATATCTTCTCTTTAATATTTTCCCTTATATTTATTCATATCTTCGACCTGCAGTGATAAGCTAGTTAGTTGACTCAAAATTTGACTCATACCTGAGCTGGACTCTCCCATAGGGGCTGATTCTAGTTTCATAGCGATCTCCAGTGCCTCAACTTGCGAAGTGATATTCTTTTGCATCAGAGGGACTCTAATGTGTGGTAAGAGGGAAACAATGAACCATTCCTTATTCTTTTCTTCCGAGATCTGAAAACTCAAATGACCTGTCAGGGTCTTAAACCTATGATCAAACTCCCAAACAAGTTCAACTAATTTCTGTTTGATTTCTTTCAACTCTGTGATGCACTGCGACTCCGACTTAGGTTTCTTGAATTCTGCAATCAACGTAATTTTGATCTCGTTCAACGGTTTTGACTGGACAACTCCTTGGATGAACTTCATGTACCAACTCAGTGTGCGGTCTCTTAGGGTAGTACTAAACTGAGCTCTCTTAACAGCTTCATCGGTGACATTCTTAATACTCCATACAGCTTCACATAAGAACCAATGTTGATCAAGATCTTCAGATCCATCTCCCCTAAAGGTGGGTAACCTCATATCATATACCATAGATCTTCCTAGGGTTCCTAACTGAGTATGCATTGAACCACTTGTACCAGTGCTATGATAACTTAGGTTACTTTGGTTACTTAATGTTTTTAAAACAACATGAGACATAATATTACTTACTTCAAAAGTCTGCGTAGTCCCTGAATTTTCTGACTCTTCTCGGCGAGGTTCTTCAGCCTTCCCTTCTTCTGCCCTAGTGGACTCTGAATGTTCCTCGTTTAGTAAATCTTCTTCTTCTCCACTGTAAAACCCTTCTTCCTGTGCTGGTGGTTTGTGATTATGCTCAAACAGGTCCACTAGAGGAACTTCTCTGAAGGTTCTCCTACTATGCATGTGTCCAACCTCTGTGTCACTGTCGCTGTCTGAATTCTTGAACATTAGATTTTTCAATCTGACCCACTACTATATCTTCAGTATTTTCTTCTCATGCAATAACATCTTGATCTTCAACTTAAAAAATGTAAAAATTTTCCTCTCGGTCCCTTAAAGAAATATCTCTCTTCTTGGCTATATTATTCTACTCTATCAATAGAAAATGTACTTGCCAATGGTACTATCAAACCAATGATCTACTCATCTTGACACGACATTATCAAATATCTTGACCTTCTTAATCAACGTCGATGTCCAAACCACAGGAGGTCTGAGTTTGATCTCAAACAAGGTATCTGCTAACCTGGCTAGCCACTCATATAGCTCCTTATGAATTCCTCCGAAGAAAATCTCGTGTATATCAATAAAGATATACCTTCCCAACCAGTGTTCTGTACTAATATTAGAGTTCTTATTCTGAGCTTCTGCAAAGTCCTTTTCTTGTTCTTCTATCCACATCTGAATCTCTATCTTAGACAGAAACCACCTTGACATTCCCTCAAGATGATCCTGGCCCTGGAAAAAGAACCATTTGTTGGCACATAGGAAGACCCAGGGTTCAGTTCTAAAAATGCACCAAAAATCCCTAACTACTGGCCCTTTTAGCAACACTTGAAAAGAATATATAGTCTCACCCGAAGTAGGTATAGGGGGTTGCAGGACATAGGTGTCTACAACCAGAGGAAATGAAAAGTGGCAACACTCTCACACAGATCTAGTTATTCTTTATATTTCTTAAGCCTACTGCGTGAACTATATCTCAGATCTAACACAATATTGCATTAACAGTATATCAGAGATCAAAAGAACACATCATCAATCACACACAACAACATGATATACATGGTTCACCCTCTCCCTAGGGATACATCCACAAAACTATGATTTATAATATATTATATGAAATCATACAGTTTTATCTGCACTCTTATCTTTTAGATCTCTCTCTTTCTTTCTCTTCTCCTCTCTCCCCTCCCTGTGCACCCAGCTGGAGGGTTGATATTTGCACCCAATTGAAGATATTACAACACAAACTTCTCTCACCTCACAATACTTCTCTCTCAACATAAAAAAAATCGCTCCTCATACATAATCGAACCTATCCCAGGTCCTCTTGACCTTTATTTATACATTACAATGACTCTCGGACAACCTTAGGCAAAAACCTAGGTGTCAAAACCCTAAATACCAAAACCATAGGTCAACTTGACCCGCATTTTTAGGGCTTCGCCAACCTGTCTTTCCTTCTTTCTTGCGAGGTGCTCCAAAGCATCCATTGGTGGATTTTTCTGCTTGCTGAGTTGTCCACGATCCATCTTCCTTCCTGATCTGTCTTCCTCAATCTCCCTGTCCAATGAATTGCTTTCTCTTACTTCGCTTCGTCTTTTCTTCTCTTTTGGCCACTTCAACCCAATCTCAGTCAACTTGCCTTCCACGCAGTTTGCAGTTCGCACTTCTTTCCTTAATCTTCACAACCTTCCATAACCAAGGGCCAACACCAAGCCTTGAGGAATATTATTCAACACATCATAGAGAGCAATGATACTCTAGAGAAATTTCACCTCAATTGAGTCTGCATCCCTTTTTCCTTGAAAGTCTAAACTTCTTGTGTTCAACCCCCAAGCTCTTCCTATCTTGTGATTGAGAACCTCATTGACTCCTACATGTGATCTTTCCTTTGTGGAGGATTGAAGTGGTGGAGGCCCAGTTGGAGGGATTTAGTTTCTTGATTCCGATATGCGCCGTTACATAATTTTGTCACCTATGTACTTCTTTTTATTACATGAATATAAATACTCTCTTCTTGTCCAATTGATATCTTGCAAATATTTATATTTCTTTTCATGGGCATATTTGTTATATATGTTAATGGATTGTGCTGATTTATATGCTAAAATTATATATCAATACCACATGCTTGCATATCTTGGTCATTGAAGACAAGTTGAAGGTGTAAACCTTTAAGTCATGTGCTCAACAATGGTCTTCTTCGGATGTCCAGATGAGGTAGGCTTATAGCCTTTTCTTGTTAGCATTTCATTTATACAACATACTTGAGATTAGAGTTGATTTTTGGGTGTCGTTCCGTCTATTGTGGTTGTCCCCTAGCCATAGAGAGATATTCCTCGTAACACTTGAACCTAGACCTAACCATCAAGTTACCAAGATAAGGGGATGTAGGCTTGACTAATATTTATATTCAATCCATTTATGTCAACAAGGAAGCCTCCCTTGTGGTGGACCTATTTCCATCACTAAAATGAGGGAAGTCTGTACCTAGGTGAAAATGGTAGATTCTTCCAATTGTTACACAAGATTGGGATCTCATGGAGGGATTTTCCCAAGTACAAATGTTGTGATAATACACACCATTACCCCTTATAATAAAAAATACAAGCACCAAACAAAGCTCCCCAATGTGCTTGACTATTATGACTCAATGCGTATAACTGTCTTACGACACAGCGAGGTAGGTTACAATAAAAAAAAATTACCAATCTGATTTTCAGTATTACACTCTATTTTATGATTTGAAACTCTCAAATATGCATTTATGCTCACTATTCTTCCAAGAATACCTCATTTTCAGTGCTCTATTGTGAGTTCGATAGCCCCATTAGTAGATTCAACACATTTCTAAATTTTCGAAACTACTGTGATTTTTTTCGTTTCTTCTATATGTTAAAACCATGCCTCCTCGAGACATAAGAGCCAAGGTAAATTGTTTATTACCTTCCTATTTTCATTTTCATGGAATTATAATTTGAAATTGGCCTGAAATTTGGCCATTTTTTGAGTTTTCTTTTCAATTCCACACGATACGCTTGAACAATTCAGCTCACCCTGAACATGGTGCATACTATGCATAAATACATAGAAATCCCCACCATTGGCATGCATACTATAAACATACACATCAATGCTCTTCACATAATGATACCGCGGAAAATTTGTAAAAATAGGTATAGCGGCGCGCCTTTTTGGACGCCTAGTTAACAGTGCATTATAAAACACAACGCAATGCTAAACAAAATGCCAGTTCTTTACGAAAATAGGAACATCAAGGAATTCATGTTAAAAAATTGCACCACCTTATTTTTATCATAAAAAATAACCTAGTGGTGCACCAAAGTTAAGAAAATGCACTAGTGCTATAAATAACATGGCACTAGATTGATTATTTAAGAATTTATCATAGCGGTGTGTCTTATGGGATGCCCAATTATTAGTGTGTCCTAAAATACAATGCACCATGAAAACCCAGATGATGCTCCAAGAAAAATGGAGCCTCGACACATTCCCATTGACATACTGCACCGACCAATCTTCAACACATAGAAATTATTGTTTTCATGCATTAAGGTTCACATAACCCATCGATGTTGTTCACAGAACAACACCGGAAAAAAATGTTTAACAACCTAACATAGAGGTGTAACATCCACATTATAATCCCCAGTTCAATTAATGGTTAATGTAGATATAATATGTGGCTACGACCAACCAATGTAAACAAAAGTTGTATTTCTTAATGCTAATAATAAAATGTGATTCCAACTGCTAAGGGGACATGAACAGAGATGGGGGATGAAATAATCCATACGAGAGGGGAGGGTCTAAGATAATGGCCAACAGGGGGTCCAAGGGGGAATTACCCATGCATATTAATTCAACCCATTTTCCTAAATTTGCTATTGGTATGTGAACCTTCTAATTTATGATTGAGTGTTCCCAAATCCAATCATTGAATGCATGTAAGAGGGTGGGTGTGAGTGGTCACATCCCATAGTTATTGGAAACATGGGGGAGAAGTAAAATCAACTTAGGGAAGTGTGTGAGTCAAGAAAGAAAGCCAAAGGAGAGGAAATTCGTATGGAAAGATAAAACAATTTTACACAATCAATTTGTATGCATGAACAACAAGTAGACAGCAAGAAAGAGAGCTTGGATCTGGAACATCAATGGAGGGAGAATTCTAGAGCACACTGGAGCAATTTGGAGCTAAATATTGAATTAGATCCAGGTTGTTAGGCATGAAGAGTGAACACTTGTGTGAGTTTCATTGTAACAACAAGTGTTTGTTATTGATTGTGCTAGTAGTTTTCATAGCAATGAGTTTCCCTTGAGTTCCCAACTGAGAGATTCTTGATTACCTTTGCCAGAGAGACCTTGATAAACAAATGGGACACTCGAGGGACTGAGATCAATGATGGTGTACATTTCTTGGGTTGGGCAAGTCAAGATGAAGAGAGTTGGTGGAAAATCAAGATAACTGTAGGAGAATACCAATGGGTTGCGAAAAATATGAGATGTGAGTGGACAGTGAGAGACCACCCTCTTTTTTGGATTGCTAGCCTCAGCTCGGGGGTGACTTACTATTGATATTTGGATAATGAAGACTATGGTTCGGTGGAATGTCTATCCCAAGTAGTTGATTGCATAACTATTTATAAAAGATAAGTGCTTTATCTTGCTTCTGTTGTATTATGAGTTTATTTGCTCTTCATGAATTATGTGTTTTTGGAAATTATTTAGATGCTGCTATGATTAAGTTTATAAGCTGCATTTCATGTCTGTTTTAAATGGATATAGATGATTGTAATTAATTTTAATAGACAATGGCTAAATCTAGTTTTAGTTCGTAGTTGAAAGCTACAAGAATTTAATTAGTTAGTATACTTTTTTTGTTTTTATTAGTATTCTGCATCGTAATGTCCCTCAGTTGGGTTGGGGGATGTTACATGCAGTGCGTCTCACTGGACACCCTATTACGATGTGTCCTAAAAGAAAATGCACTGTGCAAACCCAACCAATTCTCCAAGAACAATGGAGCCCCGACGCGTTCTAGTTAACAAACCACACCGCTCTAATTTCAACACATAAAATGTATTGCATCGATGTATTACATAACTCATCGATGTTTTTCACCAAACCACTCCAAGATGAATATTTAATGACCTAGCATAGCGATGTTGTTGTAATATTGTAACTATGGAGTATATTCTACTTATTATTTAGTTATTGTCTTATAGATCAATCCCCTTTTGTGGATTGATCATGTTAGGACTTATGTATGACCAAATCCCCTTTTGTGGATTGGTCAAACCCTAATTATAAGATGCTAATTGAGAAGTTGGCCCTTAGGGATAATTAAAGTGGTTTTATCCAATAAGTGAAGAATTCGACCCTGCTTGATGAAGAGACACAACCCTAGAGCTCCTCAACTAGTATAAATAAGAGAGGCTAGCGCCTCATTCATTCACTAAAGTCACTCATATAGTGCACAAGTTTGAAGGAAGTCACAGTTTCCAAAAGAAGGAGAAGAGAGAGGCACATTACTCAATCTTGGGTATTCTCTAGTGTTTGGTTTATTATCTTGCCATTGTATTGGGAATCTATAGTAAGGATTTTTTTGCTAGGTTTTCTCCCCCATGAGGGTTTCCTAGAATAAATGTTGTGTACCTTGTGATTGTGTTTCTTTCAGTGATCTTGCTTATTCTATTATTGTTTAGTAAATTGAAAATAACTTAATAACAATTCAAAAATTAGCATGGAATCAGAGCTTGACTGAATAGAGCATCTTTCATTGGGTAACCAAAATCATCACTGTTGCAGTATAATAAAATTAGGGAATTTTGCTGGAAGATAATTTCAGCCTAAAAAATATCTAGGCCTAGCGAACTCATTGGCAGCTTCAACACACCTTTTTTCATTGGCCAAAGATTCCAGAAAGTCAAAACCTAGTTTTCATTGGCACAAGAAAACCATGAAACCAAAACTAGTACGAGAAGTACTAGTCCATATTTTTGCAGGCCCAATTTCAAGGGGTAAAATTTGGATTTTTTGAAAACAGACTACACTAGCCTACTCGCCTCAACCAAGCACACCTCCTGATAAGTTCAGCTTTAATTTCTGAGCACTTTCAATTTTTGGTCATTTTCCCAGTTCCAGGTCAAGATGTATGCAAGCACCAATATTGTTGACAAGATAGAAGGTGTGGATAACTTCCATGATTGGAAGTATAGGATTGCACTCATTCTTGAAGACAATGACCTTGAAATATTCATCAAGGAAAATGTACTAGAACCTGCAAAATTTGCAACCAAAGCAAAGTACCAGAAGGATATGGTTAGGGCCAAAAGAATCATCGCAGACTCTATTAAAGACCAATTGATCCATCAAGTGTCTTCTAAGAACACTCCAAAAGATATTTTTGATGCCCTAATGATAATATATGAAGGAAATAACATTAACCAGAAGATGAACTTGAGAACCCAACTTAAGAATACAAAGATGCAGAAAGGAGAAACAATTCATGACTATTTCTCTAGGATTTCTCAAATCAAGGAACAAATAGAAGAAATTGGAGACAACCTAGATGGATATGGACTCATAATGGAAACTCTTATTGGTCTCACAAGACCTTGGGATTTCTTCATCGAAACTATTTGTGCCAGAAAGCAAAAACTCCAATTTGACAGTCTTTGGGAAGAATGTGTTCAAGAAGAAGCAAGAGTAGCTAACCAAGAAGAAGTTATTTTAAGGGATGAATATCAAGCCCTAGCTGCTCATTATAAAGGAGGAAAGAGAAGGTATCACTTCTAGAAGGAGACCCACCTACATAAGGAATCTGATTCCCCAAAGCAATTCACCCATTTCCATAAAGAATCTCACCCTCTAAGGAGATTCTAGAAGTTTCAGAAAGGTCCAAGAAGAGAAAAATATTTCTTCTCCTATTAATGTTACCATTCTGACAAGATGGGACAAATTTCTAAAAATTGTCCAAATAGAAGAGAAGAATACAAGAAGAGAAATAATAAAAGACACCATGCCCATGTAGTTGAAGATGATGAGTCACCCATGAAGATGATTAAAGAAAAGATTGAAGACTATGTTTTATTCTCTTCCCTCTCAGCATCTGTGTCACCTGGAGAGGACACTTGGATCATAGATAGTGGTGCTTCAAAGCACATGATAGGTCAGAGAGACAATCTCTCTAGCCTTACAGAAAATAACTTTCCCTAGAAAGTTACACTTGGAGATGATTACCGATACCCTATCAAAGGGGTGGGAGAATCCACTTACAAATTTGATTCAGAGACCCCGATGAAGATGAAGGGTGTACTATATGTACCAGGTTTGAAAAATAAATTACTTCCTATCTCAAATTTAGATAAGAAAGGTTTCATGGTTGCATTCATAGATAGTGAAGTTCTTATGTGGCCTAAAGGAAAAACCATAGAAGATGCAATTATTATTGGAATGGAAGAAGGTGGCATGTATAAGTTAAAAGGTTACTCAGATGCAACCTTGACTCACTCCACTGAGAGTCCATGTGAACTTTGGCATAGAAGAATAGCTCACATCAACTACAAAGCCTTACCATATGTGAGCAAGGCAGTTACATGTCTACCAAATTTCAAGGTTGATCATGAAGGTGCGTGCAAGGGATGTGCCCAAGGAAAGAACATAAATAATTCTTTCCCGAAGAGAGATGGTAAAGAAAAAGGAATCTTGGAGCTCATCCACTCAGATGTATGTGGCCCAATGCCATCAACCTCTCTTAGTGGGTATGTATACTATGTGTCATTTATTGATGATTATTCTTGCAAGACTTGGGTTTACTTCTTGAAATCAAACGATGAAGTGTTTGGAAAATTGAAGGAATTCAAATCCTTAATAGTGAATCTATCTGAAAGAAAAATCAAGATACTCAGGTAAGATAAAAGAGGAGAATACACCTCAAAATAATTTGTAAGATTTTGCAGAGATGCCGGGATTTAGAGGGAGATCACCACTCCTTACAATCCTCAACAAAATGGTGTAGTGGAAAGAAAGAATAGAACTATGATGGAAACAGTGAAGATTATGATCCATGATCAAGATCTTCCAATGCACTTATGGGATGAGTAATCAAGAACATCGGTGTATGTCAAAAACATATTATCCCACAGTGCACTTGGATTCAAAATCCATGAAGAAATGTTCTCTGGAAAGAAGACAAAAGTAATCCATATCAAGATATTTGGTTGTCCAGTGTTTGTACACATTTTGAAAGAAAGGAGAACTAAGTTGGACCCTTCAGGAAAGAAGGGAATATTTGTTGGATACTGTGAGGTCTCTAAGGCCTTCAGAATTTACATACCAGGTTACCATTATATTGAGATCAACATAGATGTAAAATTTTATGAATATGCAACACTTAATAAATCAAGGAGATGCTAGCTTGAAGAAGTATATGAAGAAGTGCTTGTAGCTCCCAGAGTTGCAGAACCAATGAGGGAAGTTACAAATACCCCTCATGATGAGATTACAAAATGTCATGATATGAAAAAATCTCAAGAACCTCCCCAGATGATGATATATCACAAGACAAAGCCGTCTTGGGCAAGGGAACTTCTTCAATATGGAGAGAAGTATGGTGCCCCAGAAGGAACCATGAGACAAATTAAGAAACCTAAGCCATTCTCTAGTTATATCGCTTTGATGTGTGATCTCATAGAAAAGAAGCCTACTTGATTTGAAGAAGCCATTCAGAAGAAAGAATGGGAAGATGCCATGATAGAAGAATACCAATCCATTATAAAGAATGATGTATGGGAAGTAGTTCCCATACCGAAGAACAAATATGTGGTATCTTCCAAATGGTTATACAAGATAAAACATGCTGCTGATAGAAGTATTGAAAAACATAAATCAAGGTTTGTAGCTCGTGGATTCTCTCAAAAGGAAGGCATTGATTATAAAGAGACGTTTTCTCCTGCATCCAAATACACTTCTATCAGAACCATCATAGCTCTTGCAACCAAGATGAAGTGGAAGTTACATCAGATGGATGTGAAGACAACCTTCTTAAATGGTGTTATTGAAGAAGAAGTGTATATAGAAAAACCTCAAGGGTTTGAAGTTGAATATAGAAAGACTCATGTATGCAGGTTGAAGAAGGCTCTGTATGGATTGAAGCAAGCTCCTAGATCTTGGTATGGAATAATTGACAGTTTCCCGACGATATTGGACTTTACCAAGAGTAAATATGATTCTAACCTATACTTATAGGTTATGAATGATGAGCTAGTTATATTGCTGCTATATGTGGATGAATTATTCTTAACTGCAGAAGAAAATATCATCATTGATTTTAAGAAGAATCTCACTGCATAATTCGAGATGAAAGACCTAGGCCTGATGCACTATTTCATAGGTCTTGAGGTTTGGCAGAGCCCAAAGAAGATCTTCCTTAACCAAGGGAAGTCTGCAGTTGAAATAATGAAGAGGTTTGATATGTTGGAATGCAAATCCATGAACACACCCATGGAAACAGAGTTGAAACTCCTGGTTGATACTTCATCAAAATTGGTTGATGCTACGCTGTACATATAGATCATTGGATCGTTGATGTATTTGACGAATACCAGGCCGAATATATGTTTTACTCTAAACACCTTGAGTCATTATTTGGAGAGCCTAGACATGTTCATCTTGTTGCTGCAAGACATGTGATGAGATACCTTTAGGGTACATTGGACTTTGGTCTCTGTTATAATGGAGATCATGAATTTAGACTGGTTGGTTATACTGATTCAGATTGGGTTGGAAGTATTTCTGAAAAAAAAAGAGCACTTTAGGATGTTGTTTCAGTCTGGGGCCATCCATCACTTCATGACAGAGTAGGGAGAAATCCAATATTGCTCTCAACACGACATAAGAGGAATACATTGCTGCATGTTCTACTAGTTGTGAAGCCATATAAACATAGAAGTTGTTGAAAGTTCTATTTGATCTGTAGATGGAAACAACCATGATTCTATGTGATATCTGGAGTTGCATAAAGATTATGGAGAACCCTATTTTCCATGACAAGTTGAAGCACATAGAAATCTGGTATCACTACATTCGTGATATAGTGCAGAGGGGAGCTGTAAAGCTCCAATATGTTGGCACATATGACCAAGTTGATGTGTTGACCAAGCCTTTGTCTCGTGTAAAGTTTGAATAATTTCGAGTCAAGAAGTTTATGATTTGTTCATCTCCTTAAAAGGCTTTCCAATTGGAAATGTTATTAGGTACCGATGGTTTGTAGAGCAGTTCCATAGTGAATCAGGAGGCTTCATAATCTTCTAAAGGTGACAGCCTGGAAGCGGCTGTGGCCAAGGAGTCAGCAAGAATATTCTTTGTTCAAGGGATCGCAGTGATGTTAAAAGCCTCAAAGTGCTCTATTAACCTATACACCTCCTGCTGATAGTTCTTCAGATGAGAAGAATTGCAATGTATAGTATTTCTTACTTGTTTAACAATAATTTGAGAGTCCCCAAAAACTTTCAATTCTTTGATATCCAAATATAAGGCTTTCCTTAATCCTTGTACCAAAGTTTCATAATCGACAATGTTATTGGAAAATTCGAATTCTAGACGGTAGGACAAGAAATGACATTTACCAATAGGATCGATGAGGATGCATCCTGCTCCAGACCGTTCTTGAGATTTAGATCCATCAAAATAGAGGGTCCAAATTTGTGAATGGGAAGTGCTATTTTTGTTTCCCTTATTAGTTTCTTTCTCCCTGACCTCTTGTTTTGCAAGCTATAGCACTGAGTTTTGGCAGAAAAGGGTGTCTCCTATCGGTATCGACAATTTCTCTTGGAAAATCAATTCAGAGTTTTGGGTAAGAGGAACATCGGATAGGAGGAGGGCAAAATTTCTAAAGTAGGATTCGCAGGAATAATTTCCCAGTATGGGGAAATTTGTGGACGAGGGCTCGTTAGGGGTTTCTAAGTCAATGACCGTATGTTTTAGATATATCTCCCTGTCGATTCTGATCATGTTCTTGTATCCCTTAAGTGGTAGCCAAAGGTGTGCCCAGCCCGTACTGAAGTAACCATTTATCTTTTTAGACCAATCTTGGCTTAGTAATATCCCATATGCCTCTGGGATATCTACTACAATAATGTTGATCACTTTCACAAACATGGGGTGCATTGATATTTTGATCATCACGTCTTTGAGTTCTCCTATGACCTTGACCTGGGTATTGTCCAGTTGTATGACATGTTTATTAGTCTTGAGAGGAATGACATTCAATTTATTGCAAACATACAAGGGCATGATGTTGGAGGATGCTCCAGAATCTACCAGACAGTTGTGAAGGTTCCTATTGAAGATTTCAAACGTTAGGAGGAACGGGGGAACAAAAGGTTTTTCCTTTCTATCTCTCGAACATGTATTCACAATTGGTTTTCCCACCGGATCTGTGTGAATCAAACTTCTTTCTGGGCAATTTCCCATCGTTGGGTTTTCCAAGAGTTCAAGGCCTGTAGTAGAAAGTCTTTATGCTGAGGGATCCTAAATATATCCATAACTGAAATATTGGCCTTTAGCTTCTTCAAATATCTGACCACGTTGTAATATAGTTTGGGTGTCCTGGGTATGGATGATTATAGGCTTTTTACAGAGAGCGAAAGATGTCTTCGGGTGGTCGGGATTTAACTTATCTTGCGAGGCTCGGGTGATGTCGGTATCTTTGGAACCGGGCTGGCCCTTACTATGTGTTTGTATCACTGAAACTTCCACGGGTTGGTCCAGAGACTCAAACAAATCGTCGGAAGTCATGATCAGGTTGGGATCCCATATCAACATGGCTGTATCTCGTGGTGGGTCAACTTCTTCCTGGTCAACCATATTCATAACCAAACTGCTTGGCTGTTCGGTCATGGAGACTTCATCTAGAAACCTATTGGCCATCAAATTCATGGCATGTACCCATTGAGGGAAGTATCTTTCGGAGTGGTTTTCTTGATGATAAGTATAGAAAGAATCAGATGCAACATTCCCTAGATGGATATTTAAGTTAGCGGGGGGAGGCTCAATTTCTTTGAAAGGTGGGTTTCTTTTAAAGAAAGACTTATAGGGAATTTGGCCTTGGTTTCCCTCCCCTTCATTTCTCTTCATGTCTATGATTTTGTTTGATAATTTCTTAACCATGCATTGTAGATCTTCTATATCACCATTACCTTTGTCGGGAGTCTGTTCAACCGGTTTTCCCGGAGGTCTAGTCAGAAGGATTCCTCTCCTGGGAGGGGGATGGCTTTCTTTTTTCACTAAGGAGACCTGGACCTCCTTACATCCTCTCATTTGGAATTCTATTGTCTTGGCCTTATCAAAAATTTTCGCCAGGGTTTGCTTAGTGACTCTTTTTACAAATATATAAAAAGAAGCTTGCAACGCATTGGCATAAACCTTGATTTGCAACTCTTGAGTTGGTTTTTCCGCGGGTTGTAATTTGTTTAAGATGGTCATGAATCTTTGGTTGAAATATTTGACCCTCTCTTTCAGACTCATGGTGGATGCGAACAACTCATCCATCAGGGCTCCTGTAGTAGTTTCATCTGCAAATTTATCTAAAAAATCTTTATGGAACTTAGTCTAGTTGGTTATTGATCCTACTAGCAAGTTGAAATACCACGTGGAAGATGAATTTTCAAACGTGTAGGGGAAGAGTCTACAGACTACATCTTCATGTTGAACGTTCATAAGTCTGATCGTGAGTATGAACTTCTTAATATGATCTTCAGGTAATCTTAAAGTTTCAGGGTCATACTTAGGAAGAAGTTTCTCCAGGTGCCGGGAAATATTATGTATTCGTTCGGGGACGGCCACAATGTCTCCGACTAACCAAGGCTGATTGTTCTAAAGAAGGATTTCTCTTTCTTCCTCATGGTTATTATTACCCTCCATATCTTCAGAATCCGAGTCAAACTCTTCTTCTTTCGAAAAGTCGTTTGGCTTGGAGGCATCGGTCGCTGACATTTCGGGTATCAGATCAAGAGGTTCTTGCATTCTGGTAATTGTGAAATCTATTAAGTCTTCTACTGAGTGCACAAAAACCTCGCCAGGAGTGCTAACCACTAGTCTTCTTTGTTTCTTTCTTCGAGGAAGGATGGGAGATAAGGACAATGTATCGAACTGCCCGGCGTAGGCTCTAGTGATTCTCTTGAATTGATTCACTTCCTCATGAGGAAGGGCGTAAGGTATTTCATGGTGAAAAGGTTATTCTTTAGGCTGGGGTGAGTTATCTGTTTCGGGGATACTCAACGTGTGCGGGCTGTCCTATGAAGGACTAGCCATGCATGTGGGCGGTTACAAATCTGTAGGCTATTTGAAATGATAGATAAAATATATATTCAACCATTCATTCTTAGGCCCTCCTTCTAGCGCCAATTCTATTGATGGGTCCTAAATCCCTTGACTCAACAGTAGAAACCAAACCCACCACTGAGGCCCAATTAGACTCCGCAACATTTAAAATGGAATGGTTCTCTAGATCTTGCGATCCAGACAATTTATCGATGGGCTTTTGTGTTTTCTTGTGAAGGCTCTTCCTTCAGTTAGGACTATTTTCTTCTGTATTTTCTCTTGGGTGGGGATGATATGAGAGATGCAAGACAGTATAAACCAACTTGATAAAAAAATAATTAAGTTTTAACTATTGGGGAAGAGGTTAATCTTGGGATTACCCGCTACTCGACATGCAGACAATTACTCTATACCACAGGGCCTAGTACTAATACATTAACCATGTGAGCATACAATTACTGTTTGAGAAACTAACTATCAGAAAGAAAGAACATATGTAATAAGATAATGGCAAGAAAAATAATTCATCTACCATAACCATGCATTACATAATAACACAACAATTTATATTCATCATTAAAGCAAAGAACATCAAAACATTGCACTAGATAACTTGACAACATAATTAATTGCTCTTACTCATTACTGCATCATTCATGAAACATGATAGGAACTAGATCTTCTCCAAGTCCAATCACATGCATCTGATGAAAATAGTTTGTCTTTGGTCCAGAAGGACTTCTCAATTCATAGCAGTCTCAAAATAATTCTTAACAACCAAAAAGAAAGAGTTCTTATAACAACCATCGACCTTTTGCTAATTGGTTGGTGTCCTTATTTATAACATAAAGTTTTAAGTGAAACTAACAGCTAAGTGGAGTTTAAAAAAAAAACAAATCTCCATGTGGCGTTATGTTTTAACAGCTTCTTTAATAGTCACCCTAAGATACTTCTTGGAAAGGGTGAATTATCTCGTATTCAGTCTAGCTGACAAACAGTTCTTCACAAGTTTGGGCCCATGGAAATATATGCTGTTCCATGGGCCGCATATATTCCCTTGATGTCTACTGCATGCGTTCAGTACTTTACTAAATTGGAGTTTAGCTGTTGTAGCATGGTTCGGACTCTAATCGGATGTTCTTCGAATTTTCGTACTTACCCTAGCCTTGCATCAACTATTTTTGCGAAATCTTCAGTGCATAGCGCATCTTGTTCAGCATGTAGCTTGACCACGTCGCTCAGGTCAATGAAATTATCGGGGGTGCCGAACTCAGGGAGCCCGACGTCCTTCATTATTTTGTTAATTTTATCCCAGTGCTTCTTACACCTGGTCCATTGTTCTTGGATATCTCGATGTGGGTCCCGATACATCTTAGCCTAGTACTCAGCTAATCGCTTCATGCAATTAAGACTACTTTTTTCTATCATCTAAATGCCATGTTTTTCCTTATCTTGACCTTACTAGATTGCCTCGATGTACTCGAGTCTTTCTACCGCTTGCTACGCCCTTTCATACTATTGCTCCATCTCCTTGCATGTTGTGAGTGCCATGAGAGTGTCCTCCTGGAACTCAACTATGTTTTCGGTTAACATGTGTCTCTCCTTCTTAAAATCGTTGTAAACTCCTACAAACTCACCTTTCAGATATACAATGGTTTGCGTGGCGCATTTTTAGTATTCGACAAGATGGCGCAAGTGATCGAGCTCCTTTAGGGAAACGACTAGTTCCTTTTCATATCTCTTAGCTCTGTCCAAGGTGGCATCTTAGAGGGATTTTCCTACGTCAATCAGTTCAGAAGTCTGGGCATTTGCTATGTTGATCAAGTTCTCCTCTATAGTAACTAAGATGGAGGGATCCAACAAGATCCTTCTTTTCTTTGCCGTCCTTTGAACAATGGCATTTCTCTTCTAATCATAGGATATTGCATAGATATCTGCTACCTCGTCTACTGGCTTTGGTATCTGCTAATCGCCCCATGTTAGTTTTTTTCCCAAACTACCGACGGTGTATATTTATTCAATATTGGGCTCTCAAACTTCCTCACTGTTCCTTGTGGGTCCGAATTCTAATTGTCTCTCTTCGGGGATTTGAGTATTGGATAAAATAGAGGTGTTGGGCATATATTCGTTACATATTTTCTCATCAACCACAGAGCTGCTGATTTCCTTTTGTGCGGATCCTTTCTTTGTCTCCTCCGGTTTTGGCTCGTCATTCAAATCTTCTTCAGTTTCCAATTCATTGGGTCCTTTTGTGCTGAGACCACTTTTGGATGCTATTTTCTTTTGCGAGATCTCCTCATCTTGAACCTTGGGCTTAGGGGTAGAAACTTTCTCGGGACCCTTTTCCTCTTGGACACACACAGGGGAGTCATGATATGGTTCCGGGTTCTCGTCGTCGCTATATATATGTATAAGTTTGTTGAGGATCTTAGACGCTCATGTTTCTATTGACACCCAGCCTGTCTCTATTTGACTTGTCTTGTCCACAGGGGAGTTGACTGATGATGTTGTGGATCCAGTGTTGCCTAACCCGTCGGTGTTCCCAAGGTCCGTGGAATCAAGGCCGCTTGACACCATCGAGATTCTTTCTTGGGTACTAGTTGGAAGCGCGGGCGTTATGATAAGGTAAGGATCATCCTGCATCCGTTTCATTAGAAACTGGATTTGTTGGTACAAAAGTGCACCCATCCCTTATGCAACTTGAACTTTAGGGAAATCCCTGATTTGTACCAGGGATTCCTAATAAACTATCGCCACCTCGATGCACTCTTGGGGATTGCCTATTCCTTCATGTTCAGATGCTACAGTTCCTTCCTGAGCCCTGAGAATTTCTTGAGATGTCTTCTCCAAAGACATCGCTTGCTCTTCCCAACTCATAGCTTTGAACCCAGTCATTCGAGGATCATCCCTCCTTGACGCCACTTCATCCCAATCTTGAGTGTTTTTGGTGAAAATTTCATCTTCGAACCGATCATGGGCATAAGGCCAACAAGATGATACTTGCGATGCATGTTGTAGGAAGAGGGCCTTGGGATCATGTTTGTGAAATCGACCGATGCCGAACCAGAATTCTAGTTGGCTCAACCCTTCTTGCTTAGCGTGCACGATATCTTTGACCATGTATAAGACAATATGAAACCCATACAGAATGAAGGCCCACTTCTTGTCCTTTACTAAATGGGGCAAATTTCCCCTAACACTAGTCGGCCAGGAACATATATGGGTAAAAAATGGGGTGCCCCTATGGCTCCAAAAACCCTGATGTAGGTTTTGCACTCGTCTAGATACCAATGACCCATTTTGAATATAACCTTTTTTGCTTCTTTTGACAGCCTAGGGCACTCTTTCCTGAACAACAAAAAAATATATACGTGCAATAAACTGGTCATAGATAAGGGCATAGGATTTTTTGTACCTATTATCCCATAAGATGCCAAAGTATACATGGACCGGGAGCTCCAAGGAGTGCCAGTTCAAGTTCATTCAAGAGAAAACGTTCCTGGTGCAGATGATGTCTAATAGATACGAGGCCATGTAGAAGGAGGGGGTTTCCCCCTCTTTTGGTGTCTGGGCTTGTCTTATGTAGGTGCTCAGTTGTTTGGAGATGATGGCACCCCAATTGAAACTCGTGCCTGAAATGGCCACCATATAAGCTAGGGGCATCCAAGACTCTAAAAATCGGGAGCAATATTTCTCCCCATGCAACCTGCAGAGAAGAGCCATCAAGTATATGTATGGTTCCCTTAGATTGGCTGTTGGGTACCAGCTGACAGTCCGGTTCATGAATTTTTTGTCTTCCCTCCACCACGACACCATGATTTTGTTGGTATCATGTGATGCATAGAAACTTTGAATGAAATCGGTGCTCAACTTTTCTTCTGACTCCCTGAGCTTGTAGTAACTATGAATCTCTAATGGCAAGAAAACCCTGATGCATCCACCATTATCATCATTAATCAAACATTTATTTGCATCGATGTGGTTAATGAGCCACTTTAGGAGCTCAATGCAAGGAAACATCAGAGTTTGGCTCGCCACCATGTGTAGATAAGCCCTACGGATGTTTGGGAGGACATCATCATCGAGCTTCCTTGTATCAGGATCATTGTGCGAGGTATACTCGAGGGGTTCTTCCTTCTTGATATTCTTAAACAATTCTTCCCAGCGAGGGAATTCTATTTTGGCTCCAATGTTTGCCTCTGTGTCCCTAAAGGTCAGGGGTTGGATGAAGGCCTTCTTGGAAGCTGTCTTAATGACAGGCACCGGTTTGGGGGAAAATTATAATTGCGTTGCAACTGCTGGGGAGAAGCCCTCTTCTGCTTCTAGTTCTTGCGGCTTTGGATCCCTTGGGGATTTCCTGGTGGAGGGTTTCTTTGGAGTCATTGTTCCTACAATTAAAACAACTTTTAAACATGTGTACATAGCAGAGTTGGGTTGAGAACATAAAGGAAGCATAAAACACCATGAGCGGATACATACTTGTAATGCTTGCTAGGCTAGTTGTCTAATACTCACTGAACTTTGGACGACTTCTCCGGATCGTTAACCTTGCTCCTCTGTTCATTCTGAACTCTTTGTCGTGCATAATAGGATCATGCACAATGACCTCGACAACACATAACAAGGGAGACTCTATCCCTCGTATCAACCAGTTAATACGAGTAATAATTGTAATTCAAATATAAACTATGGTCGGTTCTCCGCAATTAAATTGTAACTGGTCGACGACAGAGGCGCGGAGGCAGATGCATTGTATCGACAAGTTTAAACGATTGATTTTGATTTGCACATGGATTAGGAAATAATGTGTGATCCGTTATTTTATTAACACCTTAAATGCATCGTACTTAGCGAATCTGAGGGATAAAACGTTGTATCATGTCATGTCTTTTTGGCTTGGAGGTCGGGGATCGACATTTTAAAAAGTAAAATTTAATGTGTATTTTGTTTTGTAACCCCCCGACACCGAAATTGCGTCGGGTGTCGGCAGTCGGTGATACTGCTCTTCTCTTTGCGCGACTCTTACCTTTTCATTTTCCTGCCAAAGCCGAATGGATCAGCCTTTGGCGATACTCCTACCGAATTTTAATCACAAAAAGGAAAGACCTTCATCTACCGATGCCGATGAAGATCGGTGCTCGGTTATTTTAAAATTCTCAAACGAATTTCATCACCTCTAACCTTTACCGATGTCGAACTTCCAAGCGCATTGGGGAGAGATTTAGTTTGCCAATTTCTTAAGTAGTTGTTAAATACCCTTTAATGGTTAAGATGATTCTTTGTTGTATGTTCAAGCAAACTTTAGAAAAAACAAATATGAAAAATAAGTGTAGGTATTATTTTCATACTGAAGGCAAAACAGACAGTGCAAAGGATCAAGTGGTACCCAAAAAGTAAAAATAATGGACATAGACTCTTAGGGTGTGTTGAGTGCTCAACAAATGATGATTCACTGGGCGAAAGAAAAATCTCTGTTCCTCCTTCGTTTCCTTTGACCCTGATTTATGCCCCAATTACTTTTTTTTTTTTTTAATTGGAAGTATTGTTTTAGGGCTTGGCCATTTAATAGAAGGGCATTAGGTTTCCCCCTCAGACTCTACAACCGATAAGTGCCTGCCCCAATATTCTCAGCTATCTGGAAAGGTCCAAGCCATAGACTCTGAAACTTAAAATATTTCCCTTTAGGTTCATTTGCTCTGTCCCACTTCAGGACTAAGTCTCCTACTTCAAAATTCTTTTCTTTAGCCTTATGCTTATCGAACCATCTTTTCACCATCTGTTGGTGAGCTAGGAATTTTGACTTAACCTTTTTTCTCTCTTCTTCCAGCATGAGTAGAGTGTTAATCCATTTTTGCATGGCCGATGAGGGTTCTTTATTGGAATCTTGGGCCATCTGAAGAGATGGAAGATAAAGTCTATTTGGGAGGATGGATTCTTTCCCGTAGACCAAAAAGTATGGGGAATTTCATATGGCTTCCTTGGGTGTGACCCTATCGTCCCATAGAGAATTATAAAATAGATTATGCCATTTTCTTTGGTTATCCGTAACCATCTTCTTTAATATCCTTACCAGGTTTTTATTAGTAGATTCAACCACACCATTTCCCCAGGGATAGTAATTTGCAGAGTACTTGATTATGATTCCTTTGTCCATATCAAACTCTGTCAATAGGGTTGAAGAGAAGTAAGATGCGTTATCAAAGACCAGAATAGAAGGGACACTGAACCTTGTGATAAGATACTATTCTATGAATTGGATCACTACCTTCTCGTTTACATGAGTCAGAGGGATGGCCTCTACCATTTCGCGAAATAGTTAGTGGCAATAAGAATGTACTTGTGTAGTTTTGAGGAGCTAGGTGTGATTTCTCCTATGATATCCAAACCCCACGTCTCAAAAGGTCGAGAGACAGTAACAGGTTGGATCGGGACCGCCGCTCTTTTCTTCTTTCCAGCACTTATTTGACAAGTCTTACAATTTCTAGCGTAAGTATGAGTGTCTTTGAACAAGGTGGGCCAATAATAGCCGACTCTCAGAATCTTATGATTGGTGGTGTTTCCTGCAAAATGTCTCCTAGAAAGGCCATCATGGAGTTCATTCAGGACTTTGTCTGCGTCTCCTCGTTTGAGACAGCTTAACAGTACCCCATCGTAATTGATCCATAAGGGCACCAAATTTATAAGACGATATTGTGTAGATTTTAATCTCAGGGTTCTCCTGTCTCTAGGATTGAGGTTTTTGGGACAAGTCCCATGATGTAGAAGATAATTTAAATCTTTATACCAAGAGTCTTGTCCTGGGAAGATGTATGCTACTTCACTACACCATTGTTCCATCTCGTTCTCCCACCCGAGATCTTCATTCACTTGACATTGGGCTTCGGCTGCAAGCTTGCACAACCCTTTCCCTTTTACCAGTTTTACTGATTTTATATCCAGATTGATGTCCTGGACTACCGCCATCTAGTTCCCTCTTCTTTCTCCCATTTCTTGCTGGGTAAACAAGGATCGAACTGCAGGGTGCGACACAATTACTTTAGTCTAATTCTTGAGGATGTAAGACCTGAAATGTTTTACTGCCTTATAAACCGCATAGGCCTGTTTGTCTATAACAGGATAATTGAGCTCATCTCCTTGAAGATTAGTACTCATAAATGACACCGGGGATTCTTTGTTTCCATCATCCTTCTAAGTCAATACTGCAGCTAATGATTGATCAGAGGCGAAAGTATAAAGGAAAAAGTCTCTATTGAAATCGGGACTTCACAACACCAGGGCCCGAGAAATGGCAACCTTGATATTGTTGAAGGCATCTTTTCACTCATCATCCCACTTAAATTTGACATGTTTGAGAATCATCTTTTGTAAGGGTTTGATGATTTATATGAAGTCAGGAGTGAACTTTCTCACAAAATTGATTTTCCCAAAAAAGGATTGCATAGGTTTCTTGTTATGGGGTAAGGGAAGTTGAGCTATGGATTTACTCCTTTCCGGGTCTATGTGAATCACTGCTTGAGATATAATGTGACCTAACAACTTACCTTCCTCGACATCGAAGATAGTTTTCTTAGGGTTTAAGGATATACTGTACTTCCTACATCTCTTGAAAATCTGAGTTAAGTGTTGGATGTGCTCTTGTTTGTTCTTTGAATACACTGTTATGTCATCTAGATACACAACCACACATTTATTGATTAGTCCTTGGAAATCCACTTCCATGGCTCTTTGGAAGGTTTCTCCTATGTTAATTAACCTAAAAGGAATTCATTTATAAGAGAAGGTTCCCCATTTGGTTCAGAAAATGGTTTTTAAACGATCTTCCTCTAAAACAAGGACTTGGCTATAACCTGAGAAACTGTCTAGTAGAGAGAAGATCTTTGATCCAGACACAGTCTGTAGGAGTTGTTCCATCGGCAGGACTGGGTAATTGTCCTTTTATGAATCCCTATTGAGGTTCCTAAAATCTACGCATAGGCGGATTTCCCCTGACTTTTTCCTCACCAGAACAAGGTTCACTACCCAAGAGGAATGCCTAACTTGAAAAATGATATTGGCATCTAAAATCTTCTTTAATTCCTGATACATAAGAGGTTCTAGGGATGGGTGATACTTTCAGATCTTCTATTGGAAAGGTTTTACTTCCGATTTTAAAGGGATGGTGTGATGAATGATGCAGGTATCATATGTTTTCAAATCCATATAGGACCATGTGAAGACATCCTGATATTGTCTGGATAAGTTGAGGTAAGATTTCCTCTCTTCCTTAGATATAGTCTTGCCTATATTCACATTCTTTGGACTCTCTAGGGTTCCAAGTTTTATAGTTTCATGCAGGGGACAAGAGCTACCAGTCTTAGCATTCTTGGGTCCCTTAAATATCTCTTTTAGATTAAACAAATTTTCTCGATTAGCTATCCCTTTCGGGATCGTGTGGCCCTTTGATTCATCCATAGGTAGTCCCGTCCAAGGATCGGTTTCTGTGGATAGATCTTGGAATTCTTCATCGTCAATAGTGAGATCTTTGAAATTGTCTTGGTTAGTCAAGAAGTTTATGATTTGTTCATATCCTTCGAATACTTTCCAATTGGAAATGTTATTAGGTACCAATGATTTGTAGAGTAGTTCCACAGTGAATCAGGAGGCTTCATAATCTTCTAAAGGCGACAGCCTGGAAGCGGTTGTGGCCAAAGAGTCAATAAGAATATTCTTTGTTCTGGGGATCATAGTGATATTAAAAGCCTCAAAGTGCTATATTAACCTATACACCTCCTGCTGATAGTTCTTCAGATGAGGAGAATTGCAATGTATAGTATTTCTTACTTGTCTAACAATAATTTGAGAGTCCTCGAAAAATTTCAATTTTTTGATATCCAAATCTATGGCTTTCCTTAATCCTTGTACCAGAACTTCATATTCAGCAGTGTTGTTGGTACATTCGAATTCTAGCTGACAGGACAAGAAATGACGTATACCAATAGGATCGATGAGGATGCATCTTGCTCTAGACCCTTCTTGAGATTTAGATCCATGAAAATAGAGGGTCCAAATTTTTGAATAGGAAGCGCTATTTTTGTTTCCCTTATTAGTTTCTTTCTCCTTGACCTCTTGTTTCGCAAGATCTAGCGCCGAGTTTTGGTAGAAAAGGGTGTCTCTTGTCGGTATTGACAATTTCTCTTAGAAAATCAATTCGGAGTTTTGGGTAAGAGGAACATCAGATAGGAGGGGGGCGAAATTTCTGAAGTAGGATTCATAGGAATAATTGCCCAGTATGGGAAAATATGTGGATGAGGGCTCATTAGGGGTTTCTAAGTCAATGACCGTATGTTTTAGATATCTCTCCCTGTCAATTCTGATCATGTTCTTGTATCCCTTCAATGGTAGCCAAAGGTGTGCCTAGTCCTTACTGAAGTAACCATTTATCTTTTCAGACCAATCTCGGCTCAGTAATAGCCCATATGCCTCTAGGATATCTACTAAAATAATGTTGATCACTTGCACAAACATGGGGTGCGTCGATATTTTGATCATCACGTCTTTGAGTTCTCCTATGACCTTGACCTGGGTCTTGTCTAGTTGTATGACATGTTTATCAGTCTTGAGAGGAACGACATTCAATTTGTTGCAAACAGACAAGGGCATGATGTTGGAGGATGCTCCAGAGTCTACCAGATAGTTTTGAAGGTTCCTATTGAAGATTTCAAATGTTAGGAGGAACGGGGGAACAAACATTTTTTCCTTTCTATCTCCCAAACATGTGTTCACAGTTGGTTTTCCCACCGGATCTGTGTGAGTAAAACTTCTTTCTAGGCAATTGCTCGTTGTTGGGTTTTCCATAGAGTTCAAGACCTATAGCAGAAAGTCTTTCTACTGAGGGATCCTACATATATCCATAACTGAAATATTGGCCTTTAGCTTCTTCAAATCTTTGATCGCGTTGTAATCTAGTTTGGGCGATTTCTGGGTATGGATGCTTATAGGATTTTTACCGAGAGTGAAATATGTCTTTGGGTGGTTAGGATTTAACTTACCTTGCGATGCTTGGGTGACATCAGTATCTTTGGAGCCGGGTGGGCCCTTACTGTGTGTCTGTATCATTGAAACTTTGATGGGTTGGTCACGAGACTCAAACAAATCGTCGAAAGGAATGATCAGGTTGGGATCCCATATCAACATGGATGTATCTCATGGTGGGTCAACTTCTTCCTGGTCAGTCATATTCATAACTGACCTGCTTGGCTGTTTGATCATGCAGACTTCATCTAGAAATCTATTGGCCATCAAATTCATGGCATGTAACCATTGAGGGAAATCTCTTTCAGAGTGGTTTTCCTGATGATAAGTATAGAAAGAATCGCATGCGACATTCCCTAGATTGATATTTAAGTTAGCGGGGGGAGATTCAATTTCTTTGAAAGGTGGGTTTCTTTTAAAGAAAGGTTTATAGGGCCTTTGGCCTTGGTTTCCCTCCCCTGCATTTCTCTTCGTGTCTATGATTTCATTTGATAATTTCTTAACCATGCGTTGTAGATCTTCTATATCACCATTACCTTTGTCGGGAGTCTGTTCAACCAGTTTTCCTGGAGGTCTAGTCAGAAGGAGTCCTCTCCTAGGAGGGGGATGGATTTCTTTTTTCACTAAGGAGACCTGGCCCTCCTTACATCCTCTCTTCTGGAATTATATTGTCTTGGCCTCCTCAAAATTTTCCTCCACGGTTTTCTTAGCGACTCTTTTTACAAACATAGAAATAGAAGCTGGGAGCGTGTTGGCATAAACCTCAATTTGCAACTCTTGAGTTGGTTTTGCCTCGAGATGGAATTTGTTTAAGATGGTCATGAATCTATGGTTGAAATATTTGACCCTCTCTTTCAGACTCATGGTGGCTGTGAAAAAATCATCCATCAAGGCCCCCGTAGTAGTTTCCTCTACAAATTTATCTAAAAAATCTTTCTGGAACTTAGTCCAATTGGTTATTGATCCTATTGGAAAGTTGAAATACCACGTGGAAGCTGAATTTTCAAATGTGTAGGGGAAGATTCTATAGAATACATCTTCATGTTGAATGTTGATAAGTCTGATCACGAGTATGAACTTATTAATATGATCTTCAGGTAATTCTGAAGTTTTGGGGTCGTACTTAGGAAGCAGTTTCCCCGGATGCCAGGGAAGATTATGTATTTATCCGAGGATGGCCATGATGTCTCTGGCCAACTAGGGCTGATTGTTATGAAGTGAGATTTCTCTTTCTTCCTCATGGTTATTATTAGCCTCCATATCTTCGAAATCCGATTTGAAATCTTCTTCTTTCAAAAATTTGTTTGGCTCAGAGACATCGATGACTGGCATTTCGGGTATAAGATCGAGAGGTTCTTGGATTTAGGTAATTGTGAAATCTATTAAGTCTTCTATGGAGTGCATGAAAACCACGTCGGGAGTGCTAACCACTAGTTTTCTTTGTTTCTTTCTTCGAGGAAGGATGTGAGCTAAGGAGAACACATTGATCTTCCAGGCGTAGGCTCCTGTGATTCTCCTGAATTGATTCACTTCCTCGCGAGGAAGGGCATAAGGTATTGTTGGCATAGGGGTAGACCCATGGTTCAATGCTAACAACACACCAACAAAACCCTAACTACTAGCCCTTTCAAAAACACCTGCGAAGTAGATGAAGTCTCGCTCGAGGTAGAGGCAGGGGTGGTTGCAGGACTCATGTGTCTGCAAACTTAGCTGGGACACAGATCTGTGATTATAATACTTAATAGAGGAATTAGCACCATTACTTCATTATTATTTGCCCAATATCTACTTCACAGATAAAACAAAGCATCACAGCATTCACCCAGATCTAATGTATCTAAGCACTTAGCATCAATAAATGGGTCAGATCTAGCAGATTCAAGCACTAAGCACATTCACTTATATCAGATCTAGCATCTAGATTCATCATAAGAACAAATCATTACCAGATCTATCTATCTATATATATAAATCACTTAGAAAATAACACATGAATACATCAAAACATCACACTGAGCAGAATAACACAATATTTACGTGTTTCACCCCGACCTTGCGGCTACGTCCACCAACTCTTCTTCTTTATTAGCTTCAATCAGTCATATACATGCACAGAGCAACAAAACCCTACACTGCATAGGACAGGAGATCTACACACACCTCACCAAATCCTCCTTCCCCGAGCTAGGTCTAGCACAAATCCTTTCATAGCCTATTACAACCAGTTGCACTTAGCTCGACAAGTTTCTCACAATATGCATAGAGCATTTACAAACCAACTTGCACTTAGTACTTATCTTATCAACCTCCTTACTTATGTCACCTAGCTACTTATTTATACTTTACAAAATAGGCCTAAACATGGGTCGACATCTCATTCCTGTTACATATTCCCAAATCCTAAAAAGGACCCAAAAAGGGTCCGAGATCTCACGATCTTTGCTTCATCTTGCACTCCATCTTCAACAGGCTGTCGAAGTCCTAAAATAGGTCAAACTTGACCAAGGATATCCCAAAACTTGGTCAAGGGCCAAAAGGCCCCCAACACTCACCTGTGACCCGTCTCGAGTCACTCTTGTTGGACTAGTTCTGCTTTGAACATCTCACGCTGCTTTGACTTGCTTCTGTGCTACGACCTCCTATTCAGTGAACTTGTGGATGACTGCATTGTTGATAGGTCCCTCTAGATGTTGTTTAGCTGTAGTGACAACCTACTCTAGCTTTTCTCCTTGGCCTTCTACCTCTGTAAACAATTGATAGGCCTTGTCTTTTATGGGTTGGAGCCTTTGAGTTACTTACATAACTCTTCTCTAGATAGTATGGATCTGTTGCTGTGCAGTGCATTGGTCTTGGGAGTGCTTCATTCTTTCCACATCTGACAGGGACTTCATCTGCGCCTGTATCGTTTCGGCTTGATACTTCGCCTCTTAGAGTTGCGAGTCCAGTGCCTTCAGTTTTGGGTTCTTCATGAGTTGTTCATAGGTATGGGCACTGTGATCAGTGATTTTCTTACATTTCAGGGTAAGAGCCTTTAGCCTTTCAACTGCGCTCCTGGCGGTTGCTTCCCTTTGGTCTCTTACATCTTGTGGGGTCTCAGGTACAGTGCATAGCTCCAAATATGCTATGCATTGCTATAGCTACTTGATGACTTCTTTGAGTTGGTTTACCTATTTTGTAACTCGGTCTTCTGCCTTGATTTCTAAGATTGTCACAGAGCGAAGTGCTCTGTTGACCGCTTCTTTTACTTCGAGTTTCTCTGCGAGCAACTGTTCCTTTTCTTGCTGTAGCTGTGCTTTTTCTTCATCAAAATTCACTTGGAGGGAAATATTTTCCTGTTTTGCAGCACTACGTTGCTCTACGAGTACTCCTTGTACTTGTGTCAAAGCTTGGGTGGCTTGCACTGTTTCTTCCTATGCTCATTGAAGGCGAGCTTCGACTGTATCGGCTAGGCGGTGGAGTTGAGCTGGCTCATATTCCAATTCTGGCTCTCTCGATGCAGTGGAGACTGCATGGTTGGACTGTAGGGCCTATTGTACCCCTCGGAGTTCAACCTCAATTCGATCATACATCTCTTCTTGCTTTGCTTCTTATTTCTCTACTATTTCCAGCGAAGCATCTTGCATGGCTTTTATGAGGAAGTCGAAGTCATCAAAGGTGAGGATAGTCTACATCTTGGTCATGGTGGCCTTCAATTTCTTTAGAGATGAAGGTTTCAGAGGTGAACCTTTCCTCTTCTTCAGGGGGTCAACCTCGTCTCCTTGCTTCTGTTCAAATTCTTTGTCATCTAACTCTTCACCATCACCTCCTTGCTCTGGTGATATGGAAGCAATCTTCATGGATGCGCTGTCTAACTCTTGGACCTCTTTAGTCTTCTTTGTTTTTCTAGGTTTGGGTGTATCCTGCATAGTTTCTAGGCTGTCGATGTCAGATATCTCCGCAGGGTCTGCTAGAATAAGGAGGTCCACTGACCAATCCTTTGTGATCTCATGCAAGTCCTCCTCCATCAGCTTATAGTAGGATTGAAGCTGTTTCTTGTGTTTTTCAGCCTACACTGTAATGTAAATAAAATGCCAATCTGCACCAAACTTCATCAAAGGACTGAACCGGTGTAGAGTGCTTGGATTCATGCGAGGCTCAGACTGTATGGAGATCTTCAGCTGATTATAGTAGGTATGAAAAACATCATTTGACTACCACTGTTTATTCATGTCGCTTGAGTACTACAGTATCCTGAACTTCGCGGCCAGTGGTTCAAAAGACTCGATGTCCGGGAAGGTCATACCTTCCAGCATCTCCCAGGAAATAAAAGCTATAAGTATCAAGAGCCAGCTAAAATGAAGTTCATATCCTTGTTCCTATGCTTCTCTGCAGTCGATTTCCAACTAGTTCACCAGCTACTTCACCTAGTTCATATGAAGGCCTTCCACGCACTTCCCTGCAAGGTCGACTACAAAACCAATGACTTGGGTGGGTCTGTTATTTCGTACTAACTTCCCTACAATCAACTGACAAACAATGCACACTGCAACACTCTGGATAGAAGCTACCTTGTAGCCTCGTGTGCCCTTCTCGATCTTCTGTGCTAGGATGTGATCCATGGATTTTCCGAGGTAAAACTCTTGTGGATCAGGTCCTTGCATACTCAAGCCCATGATCCATTTGATCAGCATTGGATCAAATGTTATACGACAGTTGAGCCACAAATAGCCTCCATGGTAACAAGAAAGAAACAACTTGACACATGCATTCACCTCCTGGTGTCTTCCGAAGTGGGGAATCTTCATAACATTCAGCAGGGTGGAATGTGCGATGTCCATAGTCCACTACTGGGGGATTATATTTGAATTCTTCCCCTTAATCCTGGTAAGTTACTTATGTGGGGTGAGCATGATATAGGCTTTGTGATATCCAAGGTTGAAGTCACTAAACTTCAACGCTGCAATCTTATCCTGGTTTGCACAAACTGCGTGTATCCCCTTCGGGAGGAACACCGTAACCAAGGTGTATTTGAAATCTCTGGGCACGCTGTCTTGATTTACTACACTACTTAGGGGTGGAATATAGGTGGGTAATATGGTCAGGATCAATTTGGCATTCAGTAGATCATCCCTGTGCTTGGTTTGCTTTTCATCTGATGGACGAGATGGTTCGGCTCCATGAGAAGTAGACAAAGAGGCTGGTAGTCCTCTCATCGATGATGCTTGTACACCTGTAGACATTGAAATGACTCTTTCAGTCATAAGGTCGATTAGAAATTCTTCAAAAACTTTCTCTACATCCCTCAACTTATCCAACATACACACTCGGGGTTAAAAATCTTGGGTTCAGGGAGTAACCTAGATATAGTAATGGGATAGAGAGAAAGAGAATGATGATCACTGTGAAAAATCAACTTAGTCCGTGGGATCAAACTCTTAGTTGGAAAAAGTGTTCTCGGTGCATGGCGTGATGGGATAAATAGGTAACTCGGCAATGGGTTTCTTGCAACGGGTATGAAGCCTTCATTAACTCCGTTCTGCCCATTATGGCGCGGTCCAAACGATAGGATGCCAAGTTGTCTGTCTATAAATGTCTTTCTACCCATTTGGAGCGTTGTTCTAACGGTTATAATGTCCCCAACGACTATATTGCTTCACCATGGTGAAGTGCCATGTGTCGTTGTTATATCCCAACGAAGCTCCAATTTTGAAATTTTTTCTTCTGTGAGGTTCCCTCTGGAACCTTCTACAACTTGTCGATATTAGCTCTCTTCTTACTTATCTTTCTAGCCTTCTTCCTAGTGAGCTTCGTCTCGGTAGGCATTTTTCCATTCTGATTCTTATCTTCTTTTGGCATAGTTACTTCGCGCTATTGAGATTCTTTCCTAAGATTCGAGGGTGATCCTTCTTCTTTATCTGGAATAGGTACTTCAATCTTCTGTGGGTCTTATAGTGTTCTTGCAACTTTGACATCCGGGTCTTTGGTGTAAATTAGCTTCGATCTATTCTTCAATCAAGTGTGCAATCCTTCTAGTCATAAATTCTTTTAACTCTTTCTTCTTCTGCTCTAAAACTTATTCTTCTTCTTGCCTTTTGGTGTGATCTCTTTCAATCCAAGGTTTTCCTAATAGCATGGTAAATGGGGCACTATTCTCAATAAATATAATAATCTCAAAATATTCCTCTGTTGAAGTTCCATTGGCATCCATAGGTATCCGGGCGAGCTTTCCACATAGGTTTATCAACTTTCCTTTGAATATCCCTATTCCTCCTAATGACGAAATCATAGGAGGCATCCCTATAGCTTCCCAAGTTCTCTCTATCATGATATTCACCTGTGTTTCCTCATATAGAACAAAGTCAATCTCAAAGTCTCCTATTCTTGCTTCAAGGCATTCTTTTTCTTTGAATATCTATGATAATCTGACATGTTGGTGGTCATTCAGGGTTTCTTTCATCTGTAGCAATACTTTCTTTGATTCTTTCTGGGATTCTATCATAATCTTAGTTTATGGATCTTTCCTAGGGTTTTCTTGTCTCATGTTCATTTCTTCAAGCTTAGCAATCATTCTAGGACACTCCAATACTTCATGGTCCATATATTTACAACAAAGAAAACTAGGTCTTCTCCCAAGGAATTCCTTAGCAATATGTCTCGGTCTTCTGCAATTGTAACAGAGGGTTAATCCTTTCTTTATTTTAAATGATCCCCAACCTTTCCTATACTGCGCGCTAGGATCATGGTGGCTAACCTACAAACATTTCTTTCTAGGGTCCCGCATACACTTATTAGTCCAAACATTCTTTCTATGCATAGGTATAACACATTTTTCACTATTCTTATCAGATCTACTCATATTGAATCTTCTTTCATCTATTAATACCCTAGTTTTCAGGAATCTATCAAACATACCTAGATTCATACTGTTGAATTTTTTTTTTCCACTTATCTTACTTGTATAGAGCACAAAGCTTTTAGATCTAGAATTTTTCAATATTCTACCTTTATCAGAGCACAAAGCTTCTAGATCTTACCTCTTTTAATCAATAAGTCTCACTTTTTCCTTTCTCAGATCACAAAGCTTCCAGATCTTACCTCTTTTCTTCAAATCAGACTTCTTTTCCTTAGCACAGAGCTTGTCAAACTAAGTAGAGTATTGCACACCAGAACAACAGATCTACGTGCAGAGCTTTCATAGTTGATCTAAAAATGAAGAAGACTTGTATTCTTGAAAATATTTGCAAGTTAATTTTTATGTGTTAAAATGCAAATGGATCAACTTTGCAACACAAATTTAATAGGATTTACTCATTCAAGATGCATATAAACAACAGCAAAATCAGTGAACATAAAACACATAACACAACAAATGATAAAGGAGTTCACCCCTCTCTTGGGCTACATCTCCTGGTACAACTTCCAATGGATCATTTGTATTATTTGCTCAAAGTGCTAAAAATTGTGCTTTACAATGCTCAAAATCCCAAATAGACTGCTCCAATGGCTTCAGAACATCCAAAAACAGTTGGGCTTTTTCGACACCTCGTTTGGCCAAAAATTGAAGAAGATAGGCTTCCTGGAAGTCCTCCCTTCAAACTTGCTGTCTTTGCATCTACAAAACGCACCCCCTGTTGGCTCAACCTAGCCCACATGCATTTTTAATTGTAAAAACTTAGCACCGGGCGCAACTGCACAACCGATACCAACTATCGAACGGTTACACACCAACCTTTAACTACCAAGGTCCGTGGGCACATGGTCACCACATGACCATGCACAATACACAACAGGGCTAAAGTTCAAACCATATACAAAGTTGTAGGGTTAAACCGTGCGCATAGACGTTGGTCACATGTTATATGTCAAACCACGCGCATATCAAAATGGTTACAACATATATATATATTACGGTGGGGTTAACCGCCCATAACATTGGTCGTTTGCAATATATATATATATATATATATAACTGTGGGTTGGGGCTTAGACCCGACTCGGTTCACACCCAAATTCACATATTTGCAAATTAAAATATATTACAACACATACATATGTTAAGTAACACATGCGGGTGCATTGGTTGGGTGGCCTTTCCCAAGGCTTTACCCTACCCGGAGGTCACGGGGTCGACTCCTGCCAAGTGCAAAGATTTTAAACCAATAAACATGTGACATGTGGTGGCCATTGATTGGGCCACATGTCACCATCCCGTTTGCTGCCAACAAGCCATGTCACATGCCAAATGTCTCAATAGCTACCTACCACGTGTCATATGGCCTTCCACGTGTCGTACAACCTGCCACGTTAGCTTCCATACAAATTGTACAGTCAGCATCCCTTTTTTTGCCTGTTTGTCATTTTGAACAAAACACGATATCTCTCGCTCCCTTTTTGGTTCCTTAAACATTTCATCATATTGATTAACGACCTCATATAGATCAGATTTCAACTTTGCATCACAACCTTGAAAGACTTCGTTGTCAATATCATCTCTGGGTTTAATCATTAAGGGAACAAAATTCTTGCTAGCATTGACTAATCTCTTCATTTGTCCCGCATTTACAAGTGATAAATTCATTTTCTTTGTATGGGCTCTAACAATGTACTCAACTTCATTCTTAAACAAATGATACTTATTCTCATGACGATGAAAAATAACTTTCCTACTGTATAAATATGGGCTTCCCAACACAATACCACATATATCCAAAGGAATAACATCAAGCTCTACCTCATCAATGAAATGTGTAGTGATAACAAACCTAAGTTTACACCTTCTTGTCACTTGTAATTTAGCATTATCACATATCCAACCAAGAGGGTATGGCTTAGGATGTGGAATTGTTTCCAACTTTAATTTCTTAATAGTGTCTTCAGATAAAAGGTTTGCTTGAGATCCAGTATCAAATAGAGTATCTATTTTAGTATGCTTTGAAACAACCCTTATGTGAAAAAGTTCAATTCTCTCTTTTTCTTGTCGAGTTACATTGAGATTATTGTTACTTGAAGAACTAGTACTTGCAATAGAACCATTACCTTGATAACCCATGG
>JASDQU010100489.1:233757-245638 GCA_032191745.1 Picea mariana | reverse complement strand
TTTTGCATATATGCCAATGGGTAAAATTGTCTTTTAATTGCAACAATAAAATCATTCCAAGAGGTTAAAATTTTACCATGTTTCTTCATGTCCTCCTGAGTCTTGGATTCCCACCAAATGAGTGCTGCACTATCCAATCTTAAAAAAGCAAGCTGAATCTTAGTTTCATCATCTTTAATTTTTTGTATCCTACAATACACCTCAATCTGACGAATCCAATTATCTAATTTCTCAACATTTACTTCTCCATTGTATATTGGCAATTCAAATTTAATATCAAGCTTTAACGAAGGAATTTTTGAATAAGTTTTACCATGTCCCTTTGGAGAGTTCGGAAGAGGTCTTGAATTAGTAGAAGAAGAAGAAGAAGATGGAGGAGAGGGTGGTGGAGAAGCACCATTCCCTCCATTTCCATTTGGAGTTTTATCACCACTGTCTCCCTTGTGCTTTGAAGGGTTGGAGCCTTCACCTTGCAACCTTGTATTCCTTTCCATCAATATCTTCATCATCTCTCTCATTTACATGAAAACCTTTCTGAGATCTTCATCTTCTGCAGGAACATGTTCATGACTCTCTTCATGAGCCATACTTGGTGAATGCCTCCTTGAAACTTGCGATGATGATATAAGATTTCTCCTTGAAGGATGAGAACTTGGCTCCACAAGATGACCTTCTCCTCTTGTGAGTTTCAACCTTGTGAGCATCAGAAAACAAAACACTTGCAAATAATCAAGTCTTCAAAAACCTATGCTCTGATACCAACTTGATCTAAAAATGAAGAAGACTTGTATTCTTGAAAATATTTGCAAGTTAATTTTTATGTGTTAAAATGCAAATGGATCAACTTTGCAACACAAATTTAATAGGATTTACTCATTCAAGATGCATATAAATATTAGAAAAATCAGTGAACAGAAAACATATAACACAACAAATGATAAAGGAGTTCACCCCTCTCTTGGGCTACATCTCCTGGTCCAGCTTCCAATGGATCAATTGTATTATTTTCTCAAAGTGCTCAAAAATGTGCTTTACAATGCTCAAAATGCCAAATAGACTGCTCCAATGGCTTCAGAATATCCAAAAACCCCTAGCTGGGCTTTTTCGACACCTCATTTGGCCAAAAATTGAAGAAGATAGGCTTCCTGGAAGTCCTCTCTTCAAACTTGTTGTCTCTGCATCTACAAAACGCACCCCCTGTTGGCTCAACCTAGCCCACATTCATTTTTAAGCATAAAAACTTAGCACCGGGTGCAACCACACAACCGGTACCAATTATCGAATAGTTACGTGCTATCCTTTAACTACCAAGGCCCATGGGCACATGGTCACCACATGACCGCGCACAATACACAACAGGGCTAAAGTTCAAACCATATACAAAACCGTAGGGTTAAACTGTGCACATACACATTGGTCACATGTTATATGTCAAACCGTATGCATATCAAAATGGTTACAACATATATATATTACGGTGGGGTTAACAACCCATAGCACTGGTCGTATGCAATATATATATAACCTTGGGCCGGGGCTTAGCCTCGGCCCGGTTCACGCCCCAATTCACATATTTGCAAATTCAAATATATTAAAACACATACATATGTTAAGTAACACATGCGGGTGTGCTGGTTGGGCGGCCTTTCCCAAGGCTTTACCTTGCCCGAAGGTCACGAGGTCAACTCCTGCCAAGTGCAAAGATTTTAAACCAATAAACACGTGACACATGGCAGCCATTGATTAGGCCACGTGTCGCCATCCTTTTCATTGCCAACAAGCCATGTCACATCCAAACTATCTCAATAGATGCCTACCACATGTTGTACAACCTGCCATGTGTTGTACGGCCTGCCACGTCAGCGTCCATATAGACTGTACGGACTGTACAGTCAGCATCCCTTTTTTTGCCTATTTGTCATTTTGAACAGAACGCGATATCTCTCGCTCCTGATGTCCATTTGAACCCAAACGAGTTGTGTTGGGTTCATAATGATGAGGCCTATGCTCTCATTCAATTTGAAGCGATTTATAACACTTTGAATTTTTGAGCAAAATTTGATCCCCTGGATCAACAGTTTCAAGTCAGATCTTTGCACAAAGCTTCTTCTTCCTCAGTTCCCAGCAATCACAGTTTCAGGTCTTGACAACGGAACCATTTGTTGGCATAGGGGTAGACACAAGGTTCAATGCTAACAACACACCAACAAAACCCTAACTACCGTCCCTTTCGGCAACACCTGGGAAACAGATGAAGTCTCACCCAAGGTAGAGGCAGGGGTGGTTGCAGGACTCAGGTGTCTGCAACCTTAGTTGGGACACAGATATGTGATTATAATACTTAATAGAGGACATAACACCATTAGTTCATTATTATTTACCCAATATCTACTTCATAGATAAAACAAAGCATCACAACATTCACCCAGATCTAATGTATCTAAGCACTTAGCATCAATAAATGGGTTAGATCTAGTAGATTCAAGCACTAAGCACATTCACCTATATCAGATCTAGCATCCAGATTCATCATAGGCACAAAGCATAAAAAAATCCATCTATCTATCTATATCAAGCACTTAGCAAATAACACATGAATACATCAAAACATCACACATAGCAGAATAACACAATATTTACATGGTTCACCACCACCCTGGGGCTACATCCACCAACTCTTCTTCTTTATTAGCTTCAATCAGTCATCTACATGAACAGAGCCACAAAACCCTACTCTGCATAGGAAAGGAGATTTGTGTGCACCTCGCCAGATCCTCCTTCCCCGAGCTAGGTCTAGCACAAAGCCTTTCGCAGTCTGTTACAACCACTTGCACTTATCTCTACAAGTTTCTCACAATATGCACAGAGCATTTACAAACCAACTTGCACTTAGCACTTAGCTTATCGGCCTCCTTACTTATGTCACCTAGCTACTTATTTATACTTTACAAAATAGGCCTAAACATGGGTAAGCCCATGGGCCGATATCACATTCCCATTACATATTCCCAAATCCAAAAAAGGAGCCAAAAAAGGGCCGAGATCCCACGATCTCTGCTTCATCTTGCGCTCCATCTTTGATAGGCTGTCGAAGTCCTAAAATAGGTCAAACTTGACCAAGGATCTCCCAAAACTTGGTCATGGGCCAACAGGTATTTCAGGGTGAAAAGGTTCTTCCTCAAGCTAGGGTGAGTTATCCATTTCGGGGATACTCAATGTGTGTGGGTTGTCCTGTGAAGGACTAGCCATGCATGTGGGATGTTACGAATCTATAGGCTGTTTGAAATGATAGATAAAATATATATCCAACCATTCATTCTCAGGCCCTCCTTCTAGTACCAATTATGTTGATGGGTCCTAAATCCCTTGACTCAATAGTAAGAACCAAACCCGCAACCAAGGCCCAATTAGACTCTGCAGCATTTAAAATGGAATGGTTCTCTAGATCTTTCGATTTGACCAATTTATCGATGGGCTTTTATGTTTTCTTGTGAAGGCTCTTACTTCAATTAGGACTGTTTTCTTCTGTATTTTCTCTTGGGTGGGTCTAATATGAGAGATGCAAGCTAGTATAAACCAACTTGACAAACAATAGGATTACGTTTTAACTACTGGGGAAGAGGTTAAGCTTGGGACAACTCGCTACTCAACCTGTAGAAAATTACTCTATACCATAGGGCCTAGTACTAATACATTAACCATGTGAGCATCCAATTACTGTCTAAGAAACTAACTATAAAAAAGAAAGCACATATGTAATAATATAATGGCAAGCAAAATAATTCATCTACCATAACCATGCATTACATAATAACACAATGATTTATCTTCATCATTAAAGCAAAGAACATCAAATGATTGCACCAGATAACTTGACAACAAAATTAATTTCTCTTACTCATTACTGCATCATTCATGAAACATGATAGGAAGTAGTTATTCTCCAAGTACAATCACATGCATCTGATGAAAATAGTTTTTCTTTAGTCCAGAAGGACTTCTCAATTCATAGCAGTCTCAAAATAATTCTTAACAACCAAAAAGAAAGAGTTCTTACAACAACCATTGACCTTTTTCTAATTGGCCGGTGTCCTTATTTATAACATAAATTTTTAAATGAAACTAATGGCTAAGTGCAGTTTAAACAAAACAAAAATCACCACGTAGTGTTATATTATAACAGCTTCTTTAACAGTCGTCCTGAGATACTTCTTGGAAAGGGTGACTTCTCTCGTATTCAGTCCAACTGACAAACAATTATTCACAAGTTTGGGCCCAAGGAAATCTATACAGTTCCATCGGGGTTTCATATATTTCCTTGATGTCTACTGTATGTTATCGGTACTTTACTAAATTGGATTTCAACTAGTGTAGTATGGTTCGGGCTCTAATTGGATGTTCTGTGAATTTTCGTACTTTCCCTGGCCTCACATCGACTATTTTTGTGAACTCTTCGGTCCATAGCGCATATTATTCAACATGTATCTTGACCACATCGCTCAGGTCAATAAAATTATCAGGGGTGCCAAAATCGGGGAGCCCGATGTCTTCATTATTTTGTTAATTTTATCCCAGTGCTTCTTACACCTGGTCCATTGTTCTTGGATCTCTTGATGTGGGTCCCGAGAACCCAGTACTCAGTTGATCTCTTCATGCGATTAAGACTACTTTTTCCTATCATTTGAATGCCATGTTTTTCCTTATCTCGGCCTTGCTAGACTGGCTCGATGTACTCGAGTCTTTCTACCACTTTCTGCACCCTTTCATACCATCAATCCATATCATTGCTTGTTGCGAGTGCCATGGGAGTGTCCTCTTGGAATTCAGCTATGTTTTCGATTAACAGGTGTCTCTCCTTCTTAAACTCGTTGTAAACTCCTACGAACTCACCTTTCAGATACACAATGGTCTACATGGCACCTTTGTAGTATTCGACAAGATGGCGCAACTGCTTGAGCTCCTTTAGGGCGATGACTAGTTCCTTTTCATCTCTCTTGGCTCTATCCAAGGTGGAATCTTAGAGGGCTTTTCCTACGTTGATCTGTTCAGACGTCTGGGCATCTGCTGTGTTGATCAAGTTATCCTCTGTAGTAACTAAGATGGAGTGATCCAGTGAGATCCTTCTTTTCTTCGCCATCCTTTGAAAAATGGCCTTTCTCTTGTGATCGTAGGATATCACATAGATATCTTCTACCTCATCTACTGGCTCTGGTATCTGCTGATCACCCCATGTTAGTTTGTTTCGCAAACTACCGACGGTGTATATTTGTTCAAGATTGGGCTCTCAAACTTCCTCACTGTGGCTTGTGGGTCTGACTTTTACTTGTCGCTCATCGAAGATTTGAGTATTGGGTAACATAGTGGTGTTGGGCATAGATTCATTACATATTTTCTTGTCAGCCACAGAACTACTGATTTCCTTTTGCAAGGATCCTTTCTTTGTCTCCTCTGGTTTAGGCTCGTCATTCAGATCTGCTTCAGTTTCTAATTCATTAGGTTCTTTTGTGCCGAGACCACTTTTGGCTTCTATTTTCTTTTGTGATATCTCCTCATCTTGAACCTTGGGCTCGGGGGAGGAAACTTTCTCGGGACCCTTTTCCTCTTGGACATGCATAGGGGAGTCGTGAGATGGCTCTGAGCTCTCGTCGTCGCTATATATATGCATAAGTTTGCTGAGGGGATTAGGCACTCATGTTTCTATTGACACCCGACCTATCTCTATTTGACTTGTCCTGTCCATAGGGGAGTTGACTGACGATGTTGTATATCTAGTGTTTCCTAACCCGTCAGTGTTCCCAAGGTTTGTGGAATCAGGGCCGATTGACACTATTGGGCTTCTTTCTCAGGTACCATTTGGAAGCGCGAGAATTATGATAAGGTAAGGATCATCCTACATCTATTTCATTAGCATCTGGATTTGTTGGTACAAAATTGCACCCTTCCCTTGTGCAGCTTGAACTCTAGGGAAATCCCTGATTTGTACTGGGGATTCCTGATAAACTGTCGCTGCCTCAATGCCCTCTTGGGGATCACCTATTCCTTCGCCCAGTTTAGATGCTACAGTTACTTCCCAATATATGATAATTTCTTGATCTATATTCTCCAAAGACATCACTTGCTCTTCCCAAATCATAGATTTGAACCTAGTCATTCAAGGATCAACCCTCCTTGATGCCACTTCATCCCAATCTTGAGCATTTTCGGTGAAAATTTCATCTTTGAATCGATCATGGGCATAAGGCCAATATGATGATACCTACGATGCATGTTTTAGGACCAGGCCCTTGGGATCATGTTTGCGAAATCATCCGGTGCGAAATCAAAATTCTAGTTGGCTCAACCCTTCTTGCTTAGTGTGCGCGGTATCTTTGACCATGTAGAAGCCAATATAAAACCCATATAGAATGAAGGCCCACTTCTTGTCCTTTACTAAAGTGGCATTGTATCCTTGCAGGATATTCTGGTAGCAAATTTCCCCTAACACATGGGTAACAAAATATATATTTGGTCAATAAAATATATGGGTAACAAATGGGGTGCCCCTGTGGCTCCAAAAACCCTGATGTAAGTTTCACGCTCGTCTAAATACCAGTGACCCATTTTTGATATAACCTTTTTTTCTTCTTTTGATAACCTAGGGCACGCTTTCTTGAACAAAAAAAAAAATAGATACGTGCAATAAACTGGTCATAGATAAGGGCATAGGATTTTTTGTACCTGTTATCCCATAATATGACGAACTATACATGGACCGGGAGCTTCGAGGAGTGCTAGTTCAAGTTCATTCCAGAGAAAATGTTCCTGGAGTAGATGATGTCTAATAGATACGAGGCCATGTAGAAGGAAGGGGTTTCCCCCTCTTTTGGCATCTGGGCTTGTCTTATGCAGGTGCTCAGCTGTTTGGAGATGATGGCACCCCAATTGAAACCCGTGCCTGAAATGGACACCGTATAAGCTAGGGACATCCAAGCCTCTAAAAACTGGGAGAAATATTTCTCCCCATGCAACCTATAGAGAAGATCCATCAAGTATATGTATGGTTCCCTTATATTGGCCATTGGGTACCATCCAACAGTCCAGTTCGTGAATTTTTTGTCTTACCTCCACCACGATGCCATGATTTTGCTGGTATCGTGTGATGCATAGAAACTCGAAACAAAATCAGTGCTTAGATTTTATTTCGACTCCCTGAGCTTGTAGTAACTCTAAACCTTTGATGGCAAGAAAACCCCGACGCATCCACCATTATAATCATTAATCAAACATTTATGTGCAACGGTGTGGTCAATGAGCCACTTTAGGAGCTCAATGCAAGGAAACATCGGAGTTCAACTTTCCACCATGTGTATATAATCCCTACGGATGTTTGGGAGGACATCATCATCGAGCTTCCTTGTATCAAGATCGCTATGTGAAGTATACTCGAGGGGTTCTTCCTTCTTGATCTTCTTAAACAATTATTCCCAGTGAGGGAATGCTATTTTGGCTCTAATGTTTGCCTTTGTGTCCCCGAAGGCTGGGGGTTGGATGAAGGCCTTCTTGGTATTTGTCTTAATGACAAGAATCAGTTTGGGGGTGAATTCTAATTGTCTTGCAACTACTGGGGAGGAGCCCTCTCCTGCTTCTAGTTCTTGCGGCTTTGGCGCCCTTGGGGATTTCCTAGTGGAGGGTTTCTTTAGAGGCATTGTTCCTGCAATTAAAATATATTTTAAACATGTGTACAGAGTAGAGTTGGGTTGAGAACATAAAGGAAGCATAAAACACCACGAGAGAATAAATACCTGTAATGCTTTCTAGGCTAGTTATCTAATACTCACTGAACTTTGGACGACTTCTCCGGATTGTTAGCCCTGCTCCTCTATTCATTCTGAACTCTTTTTCGTGTAGAATAGGATCATGCAAAATGACCTCGACAACATATAACAGGAGAGACTCTATCCATCATATCAACCAGTTAATACAAGTAATAAATGTAATTCAAAAATAAATTACCGTCGGTTCTCCGCAATTAAATTGTAATTGGTCGACGACGGAGGCGTGAAGACAGATGCATTGTATCAACAATTTTAAATGATTTCTTTTGATTCACGCATGGATCAGAAACTAATGTGTGATCCATGATTTTATTAACACCTTAAATGCGTCATACCTAGTGAATCTAATGGTTAAAACATCTTATCACATCGTGTCTTTTTGGCTTGGAGGTCAGGGATCGACATTTTAAAAAGTAAAATTTAATGTGTATTTTATTTTGTAACCCCCCGACGCCGAAATCGCGTTGGGTGTCAGCAATCGTCGATACCGCTCTTCTCTTTGCACAATGCTTACCTTTTCATTTTCTTGCCAAATTCAAACGGATTGGTTGTCCACGATACTCCTGCCAAATTTTAATCACAAAAAGGTAAGACCTTCATTTGCCGACGCTGATGAAGATCGGTGCTCAGTTATTTTAAACTTATCAAACGGTTTTTGTCACTTCTAACCTTTACCTATGCCAAACTTCTAAGTGCATTGGGGAGAGCTTTAGTTTTTCTATTTCTTAAGTAGTTGTTAAATACCCTTTAATGGTTAAGATGATTCTTTGTTGTATGTTCAAACAAATTTTAGAAAAAACAAATATGAAAAATAAGCACAGGTATTAGTTTCATACTGAAGGAAAAATAGACAGTGCAAAGGATCAAGTGGTACCCAAAAAGTAAAAACAATGGACATAGAATTTTAGGGTGTGTTGAGTGCTCAACAAGAATCTTATGATTCCTGGGAAAATCCCTAGGGACTATTAGAGTACCACAAAATTTTGTTGTTACACCTGCCTCATTCCATTGCTATATGATGATGCTATTGTTACTCCAACCTTGTGCTGTGATGATGTTGTTGCTCCAACCTCGTGCTGTGATGATGTTGTTGCTCCAGCCTCATGTTGTGATGATTTTTTTGCTCCAACCTCATGCTGTGATGATGTTGTTTCTCCAGCCTCGTGTTGTGATGATGTTGTTGCTTCATCCTAGTGCCATGATGATGTTGTTGTTCCAACCTTGTGTTGTTGATGATGATGCTATTGATGTTGTTGTTATATCTTTTATGCTTTATGATGTTGATGTTTCAGATTTCATATCCATGCTGTGAATGATGATGATGATGCTATTCCAACTCCATGCTGTGAATGATAATGATGATGATACTCCAGCTCCATGCTATGAATGATGATGATGATAATCCAACTCCATGCTGTGAATGATGATGTTATTGATGATGAGACACCTGATGGATCAATAACACATGAGGGATCAATAAAACCTGAGACATATTGGAGTATTCTTAGAAGACATCTGAGGGATCAAGTGGTATTTAATAGAGTCTGCAATGATTCTTTTGGCCCTAACCATATCCTTCTGGTACTTTTCTTTGGATGCAACTTCTGCGGGTTCTGGAACATTTTCCTTAATGAATATTGCAAGGTCATTCTCTTCAAGAATGAGTGCAATCATATACTTCTAGGAACATAATTTATCCACACCTTCTATCTTGTAAATAATCTTAGTGCTTGCAGACATCTTGACCTGGAGTTGGAAAAATGACCAAAAATTGAAAGTGCTCAGAAATTAAATTTGAACTTACTAGGAGGTGTGCTCGGCTGAGGTGAGTAGGCTCGTGCAGTCTGTTTTTAGAAAATCCAAATTTTACCCCTTGAAATTGGGCCTACACAAATCTGGACTGGTACTTCTCGTACTAGTTTTGGTTTCCTGGTTTATTGGTACCAATGAAAACTAGGGTTTGACTTTCTGGAGGCTTTGGACACTGAAAAAGGTCTGCTTAAGTTTCCTATGAGTTTGCTAGGCTAGGGAGCACTTCCCTAGATAGTTTTTAGGTTGAATTTCTCTTCCAACAAAAAGCCCTAATTTTCTTATACGACAACAGTGACGATTTTGGTTACCTAGTGAAAGATTCTCTATTTAGTCAAGCTCTGATTCCATGTTAATTTTTGAGTTGTTATTAAGTTCTTTTAAATTTACTATACAATAATAGAATAAGTAGGATCACTGAAAGAAACACAATCACAAGATACACAACATTTATTCCGGGAAAGGGGAGAAAACCCAACAAAAACTTCCTTAATATAGATTCCCAATACAATGCCAAGATAATAAACCAAACACTAGAGAATATCCAAGATTGAGCAATGCGCCTCTCTCTTCTCCTTCTTATAGAAACTGCAACTTCCTTCAAACTTGCACACTAGATGAGTGACTTGAGTGAGTGAATGAGGTGCTAGCCTCTCTTATTTATACTAGTTGATGAGCGCTAGGGTTGTGTCTCTTCATCAAGCAGGGCCAATTTCTTCACTTTTTGGCTAAAACCACTTTAATTATCCCTAAGGGACAACTTCTCAATTATCATCTTATAATTAGGGTTTGACCAATCCACAAAAGGAGATTTGGTCATACATAAGTCCTGACATGATCAATCCACAAAAGGGGATTGATCTATACGATAATAACTCAATAACAAGTAGAATATACTTCGCAGTTACAATATTTCAACAACACCGCTATTCTAGGTCATCAAATATTGGTATCGATGAGGTTTGGTGAACAACATCAATGATTTTGTTAAATTTTTAATTAAAATAATGTACCAAGGCAGGTGTTTCTCTTCCCTAGGCGCCTAAGGGGGAGAAATTGTCGAATATGGGTCTTAGTCAAATTAATTTGTGAGATGCAAATTAAAAGATAACTTTATGATTAAAGTGAGGGTGAGTGAAGAGACACCAAATCTCAGCCACCCATCTAATCTAATCTCAGCTGTTAGATTAGAAAACTACTCACCTTCCCTCATGAGGTTGATTAAGGCAAGTGGGCACACCCATTCTTGGGTAAGTGGGAGCAATCTTGTTGAGAGATCAAGAGACTCGTGGTGAGATGCCAAGAGGCTCTTGGTGAGATGCCAAGAGAAAGGAAGAAGAAGCAGAAGAAATCTTGGTGAGAGGCCAAGAGGCTCTTGGTGAGATGCCAAGAGCAAGAGGAGCTGAAGCATTCTTGTTGAGAGAACAAGAGGAGCTCAAGAATTCTTGTTGAGAGAAAAAGAGAGAGAAAGAGAGAGGTTGAGCTGAGAAAAGAGACAACATTTTTCGAAGGAGAGAACACATCAAAAATCAAAGAGAAGTACAGATTTCAGACAGCAAGGAAGAACAGGTCGTACCGTACAGATTTGTGGAGGTCATACAACATGTAATGTGCACAGAAATTGAGGAGGACAACAGCTGCAATTTCTGAGAGTATTGGCATGCATTCCAAGGCTGCCATACAACATTTGTTGGCACAGAAATTGAGGTAACTGTTGTAATATATTTCTGAGTGTATTTCTGTACAGTCCATACAATCTTAGCAGAGTTTTGGCATGAATTTCGTGATAGTCCGTACAACATTAATCGCCGTACAATTGTACAAATTTCTGGTTCAGAAATTAAAGAGAAAAGCTACAGGAATGTCCAGATAAGTTTGTGTAAATATATGAAGATGAATATGCTGTAAAAGAATTTCTCAGAAGCTCATAAATAATACAAAGTCCTCTCTAACTGGTTTTCCCCTTGTGGGTTTTTCCAGGGTCAAAGTTAGACCAAAAATCTTTGTGTCTATATTTTCTGAGTTTTGCATATTTCTGATATTTTATTTCTGCGTTGAAAACGATGTTCATAATCCTCATGTTTCAGTTCTAAAATTTATTTTCTGTTAAGTTTTTTAGATGCTGAAACACCGATGTGAGCAGATGCTGAAACACCAGGCTGTAGCATATGCTGAAACACAGTGCTGAGTCTTATGCTGAAACACCGCTGTGAGCAGATGCTGAAACACCAGGCTGTAGCATATGCTGAAACACAGTG
>JASDQU010100489.1:191609-233657 GCA_032191745.1 Picea mariana | reverse complement strand
ATTTCTGTGCAGGAGAGGGCATCAGGAGGGAGTTGACTGTTCCTTACAACCCGCAGCAGAATGGGGTTGTTGAGAGGAAGAACAGGGCCATTGTTGGGGCTGCGAGAGCCATGCTACATGATCAGGGGATGCCACTATTTCTATGGGCTGAGGCATGCTACACTGCAGTTTATCTGCAGAACAGGAGTCCTCACAAGGATGTGGGGAGCATGACTCCTGAGGAGGCTTTCTCTGGGAAGAAGCCTGAGGTGGGGCACTTTCAGATTTTTGGGTGCACCACATATTCATATGTCCCTTCTGAGAAAAGGACAAAGCTGGAGCCCATGGCAGAGAGAGGGATCTTTGTTGGGTACAGTGAGACTTCAAAGGATTTCCGTATTTACCTTCCTTCCTTGAGGAAGACTGTCTTGAGGAGGGATGCCAGATTTGAGGAGGACAGAGCCTTTAGGAAGTCTAGAGGGACAGAGAGAGGTGAGCAGTCTTCATCTCAGATTCAGGTGAGCCCGCAACAGACTACAGTGACACAGATTTCGGGGCCACCAGTTTCGGTGATAGGGCCACAGAGTTCAGGTTCGCAGGCTACCGATCCACAGGTTTTAGGATCAGGTACTTCAGGGTCTACTACAAGATCATTGTCTTCAGCAGATGGGGTTGAGCAGGGAGAGGAGGAAGCCCAAGTGGCTTCAAGACATTTTGAGGGATGCACAGGGTTCAGTGGGGAATCCCAAGTTGGCAGTGAGGGAGAGTAAACCTCCCGAGAGGTTTTGCAGCTACATCGCGATGGTGAGCAGTATTTTGGAGTCTGAGCCATCCAATTTTGAGGAGGCCACTAGTAGACAGGTATGGAGAGATGCCATGATGGAAGAGTACAATTCCATCATGAAGAACAATGTCTGGGAAGTTGTTCCTAGACCTGAGGGGAAGTCAGTGGTGACTTCCAAGTGGCTCAACAAGCTAAAGCATGCCGCGAATGGCAGCATTGAGAAGTACAGAGCTCACTTTGTGGCTCGAGGGTTTTCACAGATTGAGGGAGTCGACTATGATGAGACCTTTGCGTCGGTTGCTTGATACACTTCGATCAGAGCAGTGATCTCCATTGCAGCAGAGATGGGTTGGAAGATCCACCAGATGGATGTGAAGACTGCGTTTCTGAATGGTCTTATTGAGGAGGAGGTGTACATTGAGCATCCATTGGGATTTGAGGTGCATGGGAGAGATTCTCATGTGTGCAGACTGAAGAAGGCATTGTATGGGATGAAACAAGCTCCCAGAGCTTGGTATTCGAGGATAGATGCCTAATTGTAGCAGTTGGGTTTTGAGAAGAGTGAGGCGGATCCCAACCTATACTTCATTGTGGTTGGAGAGGATCCTCTCATTCTTCTGCTATATGTGGATGACCTTTTTATTACAGGGACAGAGAGACTCATCAGCAGCTGCAAGGAAAGCCTTGCTTCAGAGTTCAAGATGACAGACATTGGACTGTTGCATTACTTTTTGGGATTGGAGGTTTGGCAGGAGCCTGGACACATCTTCCTGGGACAGGGGAAGTATGTGTGTGATATTCTGAGTAGATTTTAGATGGGGGATAGCAGGCCCATGACCACTCCCATTATTACCAACTGGAAGAAGATTCATGCTTCTGAGTCACAGTTGGTGGATTCCACTTTGTATCGTCAGTTGATCGGGTCATTGATGTATTTGGTCAATACCAGGCCATATATTTGTTTTGCTGTCAACACTCTCAGTCAATTCATGGTGGAGCCGAGGAGAGTGCACTGGGTGGTAGCAAAACATGTGCTTAGGTATCTTTGTGGTACGGTAGATTATGGTCTGGACTATCATAGAGGAGATGGAGTTTGTCTGGTTGGCTATACAGACTCTGATTGGGAAGGATGTGTCAGTGACAGGAAAAGCACTTCAGAGTGTTGCTTTGGATTGGGATCAGCAGTTGTGTCTTGGTTCAGTCGGAAGAAGAAGTCAGTGGCTTTGAGTTTGGCAGAGGCTGAGTATATGGCAGCTAGTCAGGCTAGTTGTGAGGCCCTTTGGCTTCGCAAGATNTGTTCGGTGTGCAGTTGAGGCCTACCGTGATTTACTGTGATAATCAGAGTTGCATTAAACTCTCGGAGAATCCAGTTTTTCATGACCGGTCTAAGCATATCGATATTCGATATCACTTCATTGGTGATTATGTTCAGAGAGGAGTTGTGGAGCTACAGTACATATCTATTGAGGAGCAGGTTGCAGACATACTCACCAAGGCATTGAACATGGGCAAGTTTGTATTTTTCAGGGACAAGCTTGGAGTGGTGAGTAACACTTTCCTCGGTATGAGGGAGTGTTAAATTTTTAATTAAAATAATGTATCAAGGCAAGTGTTTCTCTTCCCTAGGCACCTAAGGGGGAGAAATTGCCGAATATGGGTCTTAGTCAAATTAATTTGTGAGATGCAAATTAAAAGATAACTTTATGATTAAAGTGAGGGTGAGTGAAGAGACACCAAATCTCAGCCACCCATCTAATCTAATCTCAGCTGTTAGATTAGGAAACTCCTCACCTTCCCTCATGAGGTTGATTAAGGCAAGTGGGCGCACCCATTCTTGGGTAAGTGGAAGCAATCTTGTTGAGAGAGGAAGAGACTCGTGGTGAGATGCCAAGAGGCTCTTGGTGAGATGCCAAGAGCAAGGAAGAAGAAGCAGAAATATTGGTGAGAGGTCAAGAGGCTCTTGGTGAGATGCCAAGAGTAAGAGGAGCTGAAGCATTCTTGTTGAGAGAACAAGAGGAGCTGAAGCATTCTTGTTGAGAGAACAAGAGGAGCTCACGAATTCTTGTTGAGAGAACAAGAGAGAGCAAGAGAGAGGTTGAGCTGAGAAAAGAGACAGCATTTGCCGAAGGAGAGAACGCATCAAAAAGCAAAGAGAAGTATGGATTTCAGACAACAAGGAAGAACAGGCCGTACCGTATGGATTTGTGGAGGTCATACAACATGTAATGTGCACAGAAATTGAGGAGGACAACAGCTACAATTTCTGAGAGTATTGGCATGCATTCCAAGGCTGCCATACAACATTTGTTGGCATAGAAATTGAGGTAACTGCTGTAATATATTTTTGAGTGTATTTCTGTACAGTCCGTACAATCTTAGCAGAGTTTTGGCACGAATTTCGTGACAGTCCGTACAACATTAATTTCCATACAGTTGTACGAATTTCTGGTTCAGAAATTGAGGAGCAAAGCTATAGGAATGTCCATATAAGTTTGTGTAAATATATGAAGATGAATATGCTGTAAATGAATTTCTCGGAAGCTCATAAATAATACAAAGCCCTCTCTAACTGGTTTTCCCCTTGTGGATTTTTCCAGGGTCGAAGTTAGACCGAAAATCTTTGTGTCTATATTTTTTGAGTTTTGCATATTGCTGATATTTTATTTCTGCGTTGAAAACGATGTTCATAATCATCATGTTTCAGTTCTGAAATTTATTTTCTGTTAAGTTTTTTAGATGCTGAAACACTGTTGTGAGCAGATGCTGAAACACCAGGCTGTAGCATATGCTGAAACACAGTGTTGAGTCTAATGCTGAAACACCGCTGTGAGCAGATGCTGAAACACAGTGCTGAGTCTTATGCTGAAACACCACTGTGAGCAGATGCTGAAACACCAGGCTGTAGTATATGCTGAAACACAGTGTTGAGTCATATGCTGAAACACCACTGAGTATATGCTGTAACACTAGGCTGTAACATATGCTGAAACAGTGCTGAAACTGAGTTTGGCATTTAAATTTGACTGAAAAATCAGCGAGACTGAAACTGGGTTGGGATTTTGAAAAAATTAACAGATTTATGTAATATATCGTTGTAATACATTTTATGTGTTGAAATCAGAGCGGTGTGGTTTGTTAACTAGAATGAGTCAGGGCTCCATTGTTCTTGGAGCATTGGCTAGGTTTGCATGGTGCATTATATTTTAGGACACATTGTAATAGGGCGTCCAGTGAGACACACTGCATGTAACATCCCCCATCCCAACTGAGGGACATTACAGTGCAGAATACTCATAAAAACAAAAAATTATACTAACTAATTACATTCTTGTATCTTTCAACTACAAACTAAAACTATATTTAGCCATTATCTATTAAAATTAATTACAAGGATCTATATCCATTTAAAACAGACATGAAATTCAACTTATAAACTTAATTACAACAACATCTAAATCATTTCCAAAAACACATAGTTCATGAAGAGCAAATAAACTCACAATACAACAGAAGCAAGATAAAACACTTATCTTTCATAAACAATTATGCAATCAACTACTTGGGATAGATGTTCCACCCAACCATAGAATTTCTTATCCAAATATCAATAGTAAGTCACCCCTAAGCTGAGGCTAGTAATCCAAAAAAGAGGGTTATCTCTCACTATCCACTCACATCTCAGAATTGTCACAACCCATTGGTATTCTCCTAAAGTCAACTCTCTTCATCTTGACTTGCCCAACCCAAGGAATGTACACCTTCATTGATCTCAGTCCCTCGGGTCTCCCATTAATTTATCAAGGTCTCTCTGGCACATGTAATTAAGAACATATTAGCTGGGAACTCAAGGGAAAATCATTGCTAGGAAAACTACCAGAAAAATCAACAACAAACACTTGTTGTTACAAAGCAACTCACACAAGAGTTCACTCTTCAGGCCTAACAACCTCGATATAATTTAATATTCAGCTCCAAAATACTTTGACGTGCTCTAGAATTCTCCCTTCATTGATGTTCCAGCTCCAAGCTCTCTTTCTTTCTCTCTACTTGTTGTTCATGTATAAAAATTGATTGTGTAAAACTGTTGTAGCTATCCATACGAATTTGCTCTCCTTTGGTTTGTTTTCTTTACTCACACACTTCCCCAAGTTGATTTTACTTCACCCCCATGTTTCCAATAACTATGGGATGTGACCACTCACACCCACCCTCTTACATGCATTCAATGATTGGCTTTGGGAACACTCAATCATAAATTAGAAGGTTCATATACGAATAGAAAATTTAGGAAAATGGGTTGAATTAATATACATGGGTAATTCCCCCTTGGACCCCCTGTTGGCCATTATCTTAGACCCTCCCCTCTCTTGTGGATTAATTCAGCCCCAATCTCTGTCCATGTCCCCTTAGCAGTTGTAATCACATATTATTATTAGCATTAAGAAATACAATTTGCGTTTACATCGGTTGGTTGTAGCCACATATTATATCTGCATTAACCATTAATTGAACTGGGGATTATAGTGTGTATGTTACACCTCTATGTTAGGTTGTTAAATTTTTTTTTCCATTGTTGTCCCGTGAACAACATCGATGGGTTATGTGAACCTTAATGCATGAAAGAAATAATTTTTATGTGTTGAAACTTGGTCGGTGCGGTATGTCAATGGCAATGTGTCGAGGCTCCATTTTTCTTGGAGCATCGGTAGGGTTTTCATGGTGCGTTGTCTCTTAGGACACACCAATAATGGGGCATCCCATAAGACACACCACTATGATAAATTCTTAAATAATCAATCTGGTGCCATTTTATTTACAACACTAGTGCGTTTTCTTAACTTTGGTGCACCACTAGGTTCTTTTTTATGATAAAAATAAGGTGGTGCAATTTTTTAACATGAATGCCTTGATGCTCCTATTTTCTTAAATAACTGGCGTTTTGTTTAGCATTGTGTTGTGTTTTATAATGCACCGTTAACTAGGCATCCAAAAAGATGCATCGCTATACCTATTTTTACAAATTTTTCGTGGTGTCATTCTGTGAAGAGCATTGATGTGTATGTTTATAGTATGCATGCTGATGGTGGGGATTTCTGTGTATTTATGCACAATACACACCATATTTGAGGTGAGCTGAATTGTTCAAGCGCATTGCGTGGAATTGAAAAGAAAACTCAAGAAATGGCCAAATTTCAGGCCAATTTCAAATTATAATTTGATGAAAATGAAAATAGGAAGGTAATAAACAATTTACCTTGGCTCTTATGTCCCGAAGAGGCATGGTTTCACCATAGAGAAGAAATGAAAAAAATCATGGTATTTTCCAAAATTTGGAAATGTGTTGAATCTACTAATGGAGCTATCGAACTCATAATAAAGCATTGCAAATGAGGTTTTATTGGAAGAATAGTGAGCATCAATTCTTATTTGAGAGTTTCAAATCATAGAATAAAGTGTAATACTGAAAATTAGATTGGTAATTTTTTTTTATTTTACCCTACCTCAGTGCGTCGTAAGACATTTATACACACTAAGTCATAATAGTCAAGAACATTGGGACACTTTTATTGGTTCTTGTATTTTTTATTATAAGGGATAATGGTGTGTATTATCACAACATTTGTACTTGGAAAAATCCCTCCATGAGATCCCAATATTGTGTAACAATTGGAAGAATCTACCATTTTCACCTAGGTAGAGACTTCCCTCATTTTAGTGATGGAAATAGGTCCACCACAAGGGAGGATTCCTTGCTGACATCAATGGATTGAATATAAATATTAGTCAAGCCTACATCCCCTTATCTTGGTCACCTGATGGTTAGTTCTAGGTTTAAGTGTTACGAGGAAAATTTCTATATGGCTAGGGGAAAACCACAACAGATGGAATGACACCCATAAATCAACTCTAATCTCAATTATGTTGTATAAATGAAATGCTGACAAGAAACAAATAGAATCCTACCTTGTCTAGACGTCCAAAGAAGACCACCATTAAGCACATGACTTAAATATTTACACCTTCAACTTGTCTTCAACGACCAAGATACACAAGCATGTGGTATTGATATATAATGTTAGCATATAAATTAGTATAATCCATTAACATATATAAAAAATACGCCCATGGAAAGCAATATAAATATTTGCAAGATATCAATTGGACAAGAAGAGAGTATTTCTATTAATGTAATCAACATAAGTACATAGGTGACAAACTTATGTAATGACGCATATCATAATCGAGAAACTAAGTCCCTCCAACTAGGCCTCCACCACTTCAATCCTCCACAAAGGAAAGCTCACATGTGGGAGTCAATGAGGTTCTCCATCACAAGATAGGAAGAGCTTGGGGGTTGAACACAAGAAGTTTAGACTTTCAAGGACAAAGAGATGCAGACTCAATTGAGGTGAAATTTCTCCAGAGTATCTTTGCTCTCTATGATGTGTTGAATAATATTACTCAAGGCTTTGATATAGTTGAATTTATATCCTCCAAATGGAATTGAAGGGTCGAGTCAGAGCGTTTACAGTATATGGAAGGTCAAGGATCACAGATCTCGTAACATGGCATGGAAACCTGACACCATTTTAATTTTTTTGTGCACCAAACCCAATGTACGCAGGCTGTAATGGAGCAGCCCGCATGCATACACACACTTCATAACTAGAAGGTCGTGTACATGTATAAAAAGATGCATTTTAAGTTATAGAGTGACAGAAAAAGGGGAAATGAGGTATACAGAGGGAAATGGAAGGCCATTAGAGAAAGATTCATGTAGTGTGGAAAAATTTTCTATAACAGATGCCCCCTAATTTGTGAGGTCAGAGGAGTATTTGCAATGGTCGAAATACATTATAATTCCTAAAAATGGAGTAATGAAGACTCACTTAGAAGTACTAGGTACTCATTAGAATATTACAATTCATAATGACTTTGTACACATGGTTGCCAATCTGAATTACACTATCGATCCATGTGGATATATATCAAATAGTTGTTCAGGGCCATGAATAGGAAATACAAAGTAGACATATTCCATAGGATGTCATAGTCACGAACAACACATAGTGGAGTCTAGTCTCAAAATCAATCGAAGATATATGTATACAATTGAGTACAATATAATCTTCCATGATCACTGAAGTCATATAGGTATTGGTCCAATAAAAGACAAAAACAGATATGGGGTGTTGCTTCTGTAAACTAGAGGTCTTCTACACTATCCGTAGAAGGTACACATCTACATTATGTGAATAGATGAGTTGAATTCAAACATCATGAGACTTCGTTTGATTATCGTTCATTAAGGTATATCGTTAACAAATGAAACAAAACCCATCGATAATGAAAGTAGGTGTCAAGGAACCAAGTACATTCCAAACCTGTGAATAGGGTGTTGAAGTCGAACACTTGAAGAATCCATCGATCATGAGACATTGATTTATTCCCAACTGTCAATGGCGAGAGAAACTGCCACTGATGACTGCAATCCTCTAGGTACTCAAAGGACTCTAGATCTCAATTCTAGAATAGATGAGACGAAGTCAATGGAAGGAGACCAGTTGAAAGAAGAGCATTAAGGCATCTCTCATCATCTAGCATGAAGTAAAAAGCAATAGATTGATAATTAGGAGGAGCTCGGACAAATAGGATTTTCATGAACCAATGATCATGTGTGTCTCTCACATGCACCTGATGCAAGATGTGTCTCTCAGGAGAAAGTTCTAATGAAGAGCCTGAGTACACCATCATCCATACATCATCATGATGACCAAAATCATGGGTAACAGAATGCTCCCCATAGTATGAGTGTTGGAACCAGTGACAGCTGATAGACTTTGTAAGCTGCATGTGTGTGTCGAGAACCAGGAGCACATCTAATCAGAAACCTGCGAACAACCAAGCATCTGCAGAATATCATATATATCAATTCTGAGGTAGGCATTCCCATACTCAGATCACAGACTGATGACATTATAGACATGGGTCATGGCCACCAATCATACACTGTGGATCCATGCTGTCAAAATATAGCATAGCCACCGGAATACACTGTGGATCTATGCGAGAAATTTCAAATCAAGACGACATAGCCACAAGACATACACAGTGGATCTATGTGTCGCAAATTATACATACTCCATCTCCACCTGGATTACAAAGATGATATCCAGGGTCTTCAATCTCGTCGCCCAAAGTATGAATCTACCCATGTGATTACATGTGTTGAAGTCGAACATGGTAGAAACCACTTGATTACCGGTCATTGATGAAACTGTTAACAAGTGCGAGGGAAATCACCATTTATGTCAATGACTCCCAAGGTACCATAGTACAATCCATCAAGTGTGAATAAATGATTTGAAGTCAAACATTTGATGGAATCTTTCGATCAGGGGTCAATGATGTAAACCCACTGTCGAAAGCGAAAACCTTCTATTGAGGCATGCAAGCTCCAAGGTACTAAATAATTTCTAAGTCTTGATTCCGGATTATGAGCTGAAGTCGACGGAACAAAACTCATCACAGGAGGGCCTTGATGTATCCCCCATCAATGACATGAAATGAGTAACGGATTTTGAAAGTGAAACAGAGTAAGACTTGGACACAGGGAAGGCCGACATGGAGAGAATAAATAACTACAGATGGCCGACTCAATATAGATTTCAGATGGACTTCTCTTGAACATATGAATGACACGACCAATGATTTGGCAGTATTGACTCAAAGACGACACAGTGAATGACCTTGTAGCAAATCGAATAAGAGACAAATGGATTTCCCAAACCGGCTTCAAATGATGAATAGGGGGTGTCATGTTCAAGAGCGACACTGACTACCAATTAATATGACGATGAAAACATATCCCTTTCCCAAATTTCCCCTCACCATTTCTGGCAAGTACCTCTTTATTTTAACGCAAGCTTAAGGAGGATAACATATGCTTGTTGATGTAATCTCATCCTTCGAATGAGTCCCTCGGAGTATGTTTAACGAACCCTAAGAAGGAGTGGTTCGGTCCCATCACGGGTCTATCAATGTTTGTTTAACAAGTCCAGAGATAGAAAACTCGAAGGTTTTCCAAGATTATAGAGTTTGGAAAAACACTTAAAAGAGAACTCTCTCAGTTTCTTTTTTGTAAAATAGTCTAGACGAGATCGAAAAAGAGATAAATTATCGCTCACTAGATGCGTACTTCAAATACTTTATCGAGCGTGAAAATAGCAAGGTCGCTCGGTGATCTTTTCATGTTTAAAGAGTCTGAAAAGAGATTAAAGAGGACTCCAGGGGGGTTCCTTTTTCGTATAACCTTGTTGAGCCCGAAAAAGTGATAAAAGTATGTTCGACCCCGTTCTCATGTATTTACGAGTGCAAGAACGGACAAAAACAACGCTCGATGTTTTATGTAAAAACCATAAAAACAATAAAAAACACGCCATAACGAAGAAAAATATGTCCATACCTCTGTATTTAAGCATTCAAGTCATCACGCCTACAAGTCATTATACTCAACATGACATTAGGGATTAGGTTTAATCGATAAATAATCATAAAAAACCCAAAATGACATAGTAAAAGTAAATAAAATGAGTAAATACTCTTTTTTACCACATCATTTTACATTTCCACTATTGGGCTCCAAAAACCCCTCTTTTACCCTCCAAGTTCGGTGTCAATTTGTGGGAGCTACGAGAGACCATTCAACGAGCTGTCTGCGACATTAAGGTAAGCTCTTCGTCCTTGACATTTTCATGGTTGAGTTTTGTGATTTCATTGGTTAAATGTTTAGTTTTAACTTGTTTTTTCAAGCCCTACATGCGCATTGGCATTCTCGCAGGCAGGCCATATGGGGCCTGTGAGAATGATGCATTCTCGCAGGTGAGCCTTAAGCCACCTGTGAGGTTCTCGCACTGTGCCCATAGGGCACCTGCGAGAACTGCAAAGCACAATTTTTTTTTTTTTAATTTTAGCCAATGAAAAATATCCAAAGCATGAAAAAAGTTATTAATTCTCTTATTGTGTTCCTTGTGTAGATAATTGGCCATCAACATGGTACTAGAGTGGCACGAAAGGGAACATGAAGAGGATAATGCAATGGCTGAAAATCATCCTCCTACCATAGCTGCTTTGAGAGATTGTGGGCTCTTAAAATACTTTCGCATCCCTGGCATGAGGGCCCAGGTCAGACTTTTAGAGTACTTGGTGCACATGTGGGACCCAGATCAACAGTTGTTTCATGTGGGGGTCCACACACTATCCTTAGACATTGAGGACATTTAATTTTTGACCGGATTATCCCGACGCGGGTACTATGTGAGTCTGACAGGTAGTATAGGTGGTGGGATAAAGATGAGTGAGTACTGTAGTTTATACTGTGTACCTGAGGCTAAGAGAAATAAAGGAAAAGTGGCTATCTGGGGGGTACAAGACTTGACCCTCCGTACTATCCTTTTCACTATAGCTCGGATGGCTGGGAGTTCTGCTTTGGATATGGAATTACAGAGTTACTTCCAGTATGCTATTGAGTGTACTGAGCCTCGAGTGTTCAACTGGGCAGATGTTGTGCTGCGCAGTATAAAAAAGAAATTGACCAAATGTAGGCGGGGTGACCTGAAGCAATTCAGGTATGGATCTTTGCTGGTATCCTTCTTCCTAGAGCGGGTCCCATTACTGAGGCTATAGGTAGAGTGGAATTTTCTGGCTCCCAGGGATCCGCGGATGCTGAGATGGTGTCGGCTCATGGCCCGACATGTAGCAGGACCTATCATCAAATATGATGATACTTTCTTTGACTGGCTTCAATCACAGATGTTGATGGTTGATGACTATGCTTATGTTGGGCTGGATTTCCGAGGAGATCCAGATTTGGCATTGCCCAAGGACACTCAGTGGGGAGACCTTGGTAAGAAGTACACACATTTTCCTTTTTAAATATTTTTGAATTTTTATTTCATATTCAAATGTTTTTGTTTTATATGTTTATCCAAAGACTAACACAAAATTGTTTGTTGATAACACAGATGTTGGACCGTATAGACCTCCTGGCACTTCTCCTATCCAGAGGTGAGGAGAGGTAGCAGTAGCACCACAGTATGTGAAGGATTATCAGGTGGTGGAACAGAATTTAGAGGGTCTGACAGCAGACATTCCAGATATGACTCTGGAAGAGGTTCCACGACGTGATCAACATCACACTATAGGGGTATCAGCATCTATGAGTCGACTGCTTCGTAGAGTTTCTAGAGTAGTTGTGTGTTACCATGAACGTCATCCATGACGTCACTTTGTAGAAGCTATGAGCTTCAATTTTTGATATTTTGGTCTTCGGACAAACTTTTTGTAAGAACTCTTTTGATCATTATATATACAGACGACTTCTGCCGGTTTACTTTATATTGTGTGCATTTCGATGTGTTTGATTTATAAATGATTCAAATGTCTGTCCAATACATAATTAGCAAATGCATCTGTTAATGTATTTAGACATCTAGGAATATGTTGATATTCAATGTGATCAAAATAACGTTCCAAGAGGCGAATTCGCAAATACACCCCTAACAAAGTAGGACTTCGAATAGAGTATATATTACTTAACTATAGTACTACAAGCTGCGAGTCAAGTCGCACAACCAAATGATGAATTCCAAGTGAGATAGCATCAACCAATAGTTCAATAACAACACTATACTCTGCAATGTTGTTGGTCGCACGACCAAGACATACACCTTGTAAAGACACAAGTTCATTTTTTGGGGTATAAATTGCCCATGCAACAGAAGTGAGGTTCTGAGTACTACAACTAGCACCATCAGCGAAGCCAATATAGGGTAGAGAAGAATCCGACATCTGGAAATCAAATACAATGTCACATAAGGGCAGAGACCAGATAACGACAAAAGAAGACTATAGTAACACACACAAAGTATGATACATTAAATTACAAGTACTTGTGCACATATGACTTATGCATAGTACTTCTTCAAGTACAACCCATTTCTGTGTTCACTCAAAGGGATACCATCATAATCAACCAACTCATATGCTCCTTTCTCCAAAACGCAATGAAAAATATAAGGACCGCACCACATAGGTTTGAATTTCCCAACTCCTAACATATCTCGATCTTGTTCATAGAGAAGAACAAGATCACCTTCAGAGAAAATGCGAGGCTTGACATGCTTGTCATATTGGGCCTTGACACATTTTTTCTGGGCTTCTATTATTAGAGTGGCATCACATCGAGTTTCGTCTAATCGCATAAGATACAATAGACGTTCTTCTTCAACCGAAGTGTTGGGTAGGGGTTCGATAGCTAGCTTCAAAGAAGGTATCTCACATTCTATAGGAAGAATGGCTTCCACACCATAGACTAATCGAAAAGGCGTAAACCCAGTAGTAGACTTGACAGATGTTCGGTACACCCACAATGCCGAAAACAACATTGTGTACCAACTTGTCTTATGAATTCCTATCATCTGTCGAAGCATAGTTATAAGAATTTTGTTAATAGCTTCGACCTGGCCATTAGCTTGTGGATAATAGGGCATTGAGTTATCATGACGAAGACCCAACTTCTCTATAAGTTCAAACACCATAAAATTCCTAAAGTGGCTACCGTGATCAGTGACGATAGCTTGGGGAACACCAAAACGAGCTATGACATGATTAAAAAGAAACAAAGCTACAATCTGTCCAGTATTTTCGAATGTCGGCATTGCCTCGGGCCATTTCGTAAATTAATCAATGGCTACAATGATGTAACCATGCCCCTCGGCTAAGTGAGGGTGAAATGTCATGAAATCAATGCCCCATTTTGCAAAAGGACCAACTGAGACCACAGGATGAAGAGGAGCAGGATGTGACTGAATTTTCTGATTGTAGGTCTGGCAGGCATGCCATTTCTGAATGACAGTAATGTAGTCATTAAACAAAGAAGGCCAAAAATAGCCTGCGCGTAAGATCTTCTGAGCAGTAGCATACCCAGACATATGACCACCACATGCTCCAGAATGGCAGTCATTTAAAGCTTTCTCGGCTTCGTCGAACGTTAGACAACGTCGAAAAATAGAGTCAATACCCCGACGATAAAGAGTATCTCCGAGGATAATGTATTGACGAGATTGATAGCGTATGCAACATCGTTCAGTACTAGACAAAGTAGGATGGAAAGTCTGAGTTTGGAGATATATAATGATATCCCCATACCAAAGATCGTCAGTGCTAATAAGGAAAAGAGATTCATCGGGTAATGAATCAACTGCTACATTTTCCGTGGAAGAGTGAGGAAAATCACATATCAACTCAACAAAAACTAAGGATTTCTTAGACTTGGCGCGATCGAATTCCAAGTCAAACTCTTGGAGTATGACAATCCATTTGGATTATTTTCCCCCTAGCAATTGACGTGTCAAAATATGTTGCATAGGGTTGCAATGAGAAATCACCGTAGTTTTCCGTGAGAGGATATAGTGCCGGAAGCATTGAACGGATTGAACGACAGCCAAGGCCAGTTTTTCAACATGTTGATACTTGATTTCAGTGGGTGTGAGACTTCAACTCAAGTAATAAACAACATGTTCATCGTGGGCATCATCCTCTTGAACGAGAACCATGCCAATAGTGTACTCTGAGGCAGCGAGATAAAGGAAATAATCGTGATTGTAATCGAGAGGAAAGAGAAGCGGAGCTCGCGTGAGGGATAAATTCAAAGCTTCAAAAGCATTATTGGAAATGGTATCCCAGATGAACTCTGAATCTTTCTTTAGTAGCCGTGTAAATCCACGAGTGATCTCAATACAATTAGGGATAAAATGACGAAGAAAGTTTTCTTTTCCCAGCAAACTTTGCAACTGGCGCAGTGTAGAAGGAGGAGGGAGATTAAGAATCACCTCAACCTTAACAGGATCCACTCAGATCCCTTTACGTGAAATGATAAAACCTAGAATACGACTGGATTCTACGCAAAAAACGCATTTATGAGGATTTAAACATATACGATAGAACCGACAACGAACGAAATTGGCCCAGAGATGGGTAGGGTGATCGACTCTGCGCATAGAATGAGTGGGTAAATCATCCAAATAAGGTTGAACGATATGCTTGATATCATGAAACGCATAAGACATAGCACATTGGAACGTCATGCCTGCGTTCTTAAGTCCGAAAGGGAGTTTCCTATAGGCAAAAGTACCCCAAGAGCAAATAAAGGCATTCTTGTGTTGGTCCTCAAGAGCAATATTAATTTGATTATAGCCGGAGAAACCATCCATGAGGGAGAATATTTCAATTCTGTCACAGTCATCAATAATCTGATCGACGAAGGGGGTAGGAAAGTTGTCCTTGGGACAAGCTTTGTTAATATCCCTATAATCAACACATACACGAATACTGCCTCCTTTCTTGTCAATCAGGACAAGATTGGAAACCCATTCTGTAAGAGCCACCGGATAAATAAAGTCGGCTTTCAAAAGTTTCTCAACTTTGAGTTTGATAGCAGCTGCTTTACGTGGGTGAACAGGATGAAGGCGTTGCCGGACAGGTTTAGCACCGGGGTATGTCTTTATCTCATGTACAACAATTGCAGGGTCGATACCTGGCATTTCCTCGTAGCTCCAGGCGAATATGTCACGAAACTCCTTAAACAGGGATGCATAGGTGACTATTTCATCTTGAGAACATGAAGCTCCAATATGAACATGTTCGACGATTCCAGGTTTTATGGATATGTCAATGGGAATCATGGGAGAGATATTACTGAGGTTTCCTTCGGCAAACACATCATGTGCAGATCCGGGAACAGTCAAGATGACAACAATGGTCGACGAATTTAAAATCAGTTGGTAGTTCTCAAGAGTGTGTTGTTCCAGAAAAAGAATGGAATGATGATGCCCATCATCCCAAGGGGTGTCTTCCATAATGGACATGATCATCTCGTCAGTGGGAAAAATTACACGAAAAGGATCAGGAGACAACTCATCAAGAGAGGGAGTAAAAGGTGTTGTCGATTGAATTGCTTGATAAGCAGATTCAACCGGACTTAAAGACATTATGCTGCCGAAATGAAGATGATCTCCGGGGTCAGGAACTATCCAAGGGTCGGAAGACACAGGAAGTTCATGAGGCATGTTGGAAATCATGTTGATAGAAGCAAATAATGGGCGTGGAACATCAGGCGGTGGAATGGGGAAAGCACCCATTAATGAGGAGTCCTTTAAAAGGCCTACACCGACATTCTCGTAACCTGGTGGGGTTTTAGCAATAAATGACATGTTGCCAGTACGGGTATCAGAATTGAAGAAGGCAAGTTCATCAACGGTGATAACCTTTCCTTGATGAGGGAAACGAACTACACGAAAAAGTGTTGACACGACCGCACGCATGAAATCGATCCAGCTACGTCCAAGCAGAAGATTATAATCAAGGGGAGCATCGAAGACTTCTACTTCAACTTGGACCGTTTTACCTTCTAACGTGATAGGAAACGAAGGGAGAACACCGTAAGGCTTAAAACCAGAGCCATTGAAGGCTTTAAGGGTGTTTTGGGATTCATTCAAAGGAGGAGAGCCAATGGCTTTCCAACAAGAAAGAGACATAACACAAGTCGAGGCACCCTCGTCGATAACAGTTCGGAAAATGTTCTTGTCAGAGACAACAGCTTGGATTTGAAATGCTAGTTGAGGGGGTAACCTTGGAATGTGATCATCCAAGTCAAAGAATATCAAATTTGTATCTGTAGGGTCAATTCCACCTATAGATTTCAACAGTGCCTTCCTTTGTGCAGGACAAGATTGAAGGAATTCAAGGGATGACATCGCTAAAGGTGCCTAGGCCAGATCTTCAACAATGCTGTAGTTCTGGGCTGCACGAGCATGAGGATTGGAATCCGATTTGCGTACGACACCCTTAGGGGGGGGGGTCGTAGAATTGTGTCAACATTCGATCGTTCGAGATGAAGAGGACCATTAGTAGGTGGAGTTGCTGGAGAGGGTTGTACCAAAGCAGGAGGTAAATCGTCAACCATCTCCTTAGATGGAGAATAATCTTTTTCTCGAGTCGTAAGTGCAACGTTGTTCTGCTTAGAATCACCAGTACACATCAAAACATATGATGTAGTAGAAGAGGATGGTTGGTCATGGATGACCAACTAAGCCTGTTGTTGAGACAAGAAGGGTTGGGACAAGACAGCCGGTGGAGGGGGTTTCGGGGTTCCTTGAAGGAACTTAGTGACCTCGGCATGTCTTGGAAAATCCTTCGTGTAGTGATCATCACCACAAATAAGGCAAGGGTATCGGGGTTTGCACTTATTCTGGTCATCAACAGGAGTAGTTTTAGTTTTCTCGGCTTGATTATTATTTTTTCCCTCCTTATTCTTGCCTCTCCCCTTTTTAGATTTGTTTTTATCGGCTAGGGTAGATTGGACAACATTTACCTCAAAAGTTTTGCTGGTGGGAGTGGCAGGAGACGGAGCATTTTGAACATTAGAAGAAGCCGATTTAGGTTTTGTGCTTGAAACAAAATGTGATTGGGCTTGGTCAGTACCAATCACACCATCAGCCGCATGCGAAGCAGCTGGAGCAGTTGAAGTGCTGGAAGTATTAGGACGAGGTAAATCGAGTAGTAAATCGTAAAGAGTTCCCGTTTGTGAATAAACGAGATCAAGATATTTAGCACGACTTATAGCCTACTCTTCCATGATGACACCACCCATGGAAATATCCTTACTAATTTCGTTCACAAAGGATTTTGTAAACAATTCCACCAGCAACTGATCGGGGAGCTCAAGTTTAATGAGACGTCGTCTCCTTCGCCACTCATGGATATGATCAGATATATGGGTGCCTTTACTTTGTTTGAAGCAAGTCAAAATATCAGTCCCTGTATCATAATGGATCGGTAATTGATAATGCGTAAGGAAAACCATAGCTAAAGTGTTAAAATCAGAGAAGAAACCTCGTGGCAATTCAATATACCACTTCGCAGCAGGACCGGTAAGGGTTCATTGAAAAAGACGTAATCGAATAGAGTCATCCATCAACGAGTTGGATGAACACCATAGGTGAAAAGTCATAACGTGATTGTTTGGGTCCTCTCCCACTTTACCATCAAATTTAGGAACGTTCTAAGGAAGCTTGGCCGGCATAGTAGGCCATTGGGGAGAGTGACGAATAGGATCATTTAAAATCCTAGACAAATATGGCAAATCCAAAGTAGCGAGAAAAGGTAACTGTCGATTCACCCGCGGGTACTGGTGACTTTGAGGCGGAATCCCTGTGGGTAAACCAGTAGGACCATAAGCAGTCTTCCCATAATGGGAAGACCCATGCTGATTCGGTGGTGGTTGGAGAGGATAGTAGCTCGAGGGATTGTAACCTTGAGTGGGGACATGAGTTTGAGCATTCGTACCCCAAATAGGATTAGGTATACCTAGGTATGGTTGGCCTATAGTAGGGATAGGCAACTGCTGCCCCCCAGTCGTTTGAGGAATATTTTGTATCATCTGATTCCAATACTGGGCCAAAGCAGGAGGTATATTTTTTCCAAGAGGTGGGGTAGGTCCCCCTATCATAGGCAGAGTTCCAACCGAAATTTGTGTTCCAATTGAAGGTTGTGTAGCAACTGGATTTTGTCCGGTAAGAGGAAATTGAATCGTGCCACCGTGTCCACCAACAGGAATCTGCAAGTTGGGTGTAATGGACGGGATAGTGCCACTAGGATTAGGATTTCCAGAAGGAAATTGAGGGAGTGTCGGAATAAAACCAGGAATAGGATGCCCAGGAAAAGAAGGACCACCAGGAGTACCAGATGGGGTTTGCGGAGGTGTTGGAACAGAAGCATTCAACAAAGCATTAAACGCATGGTATCCGGGTGGTAGTGTCAGAGTGACATCGGGCGTTCCCTGTGTGTTTATAGGAGCAAGACCAGCGGTAGTGAACTCGGTTGGGACACTCATAGTATTTGCGATATGGGCCATCTCGGTAGGGAGAGTAAAGTGATATGTGGTATTCAACGGTATAGTATCTGTCTCAAAAAACACTGGAGGGTTGATTTCGGAGACCACAGGTGAACCAGGACTAAAAAGGGTCCTTTGGAAATCACCTGTAGACCAAAAAGGATCTTGGCCTTCGACATCGGGAAAAGGCCCAATGGGTGATCTAGAAGAAGTAACAACTAATTCGCCGAAAGAATTCAGTCGTCTAAAAGGGCACTGAGAATCACTGGGAAGTCGAAAATCCTCTCGAGTATTTGTAATTCGAAAACGTTCAAGACAATCAGTTCATTCCACTTGTGGTGTGGTGATGACTGGGGCTTCACTCAGCGTCGGAGAGCCTCTAGGTGTGCTTGTGGGCAAGGGTTGTGAACCTTCCAGATGCTCTGAAGATAAACCCTGCATTCTACGTGAACAACGTGGAGGAGCTATTGTAAACGAGTGACAAACTTCGTGAATAAAATCCTATGGTCAACTTCGAGAAACAAATGACACGCGCTAGTAAACAAAATCTAGGAATCAATCACTAGGCAAACAAGACCTTCTAATTTCGAAGCCACTAGTTGGTGATGAAATCCAATGTCACAACAATGAGACGAGAAGGGGCGGGGCTATGGTGGAAAAGTTACGCTGACGACCTTCTTAACGGACTTACACCCTAGTGCAAGCTCCCACACATAATCGTGGGTATACCCTCCAAGGATCTCGAGTGAGTTTGGTCAACGTCAATTCCAGGTACCGTGAAGACTTTCCCCTCCATAGTCACCTTGGGTAAGAAGCTAGAGAGATATGCCACTAAGGTCACCACAAACTACAATAAATCCTGGGGGGACAGTCGATAGTCCGATCCACACGCAAAGGCAGGGTATCTAGCCCAAAATCAACTCAAAAGGCTTCCACTCATCATTGTGGGTATACCTCTGAGTGACCCCCATAATACGTGCAATCTCTACACTGATGTCAACAAAGCAAGGTGAATAACTCTGCCAACATCAATGCAACCTAGTGCTTGACCCTTGTGTGAGAAGGGCTTCCCAGGACAATATGTTGCAAATGGAATTTAACACTCCCTAACACAAGATGTTATTGTGTGTTTTGTGCTTTTGGAGAGTGTATCTCTCTTCTTACTCCAAAGTGCTAGCCTAGCTAATGTTGGTGTAATAGAGCCCTAGAAAAGAGTTACTAGATAAATTTTATGATTACGCAATGTTATTAAGAGCTGTTGTTTACTCAAAGGAAATGGAAGTGAAATTTATGTTGTATGAATCTGACCCAATAATGCAAGGATGAGAATGAAATATATCACTTTTCGTTCAATGAATCCTATGTATGGGAGAGATAGAAATTTTTCTAGATCAACCTTGAACTATAATGCAAAATTTCCTTTGAAATGCCAATAAAAACAATCACTTATAAAACGACAATCCTCTATTGTGTCTTTTTCAAATACTTCAACAATCTCAATAATTTGATTTTCAAAGTTTTCTAACATGAAGACAATTTTTGAAAAAAAAATTGTTGTCCACTTTTCAAAAGGACCCACACTATGACAGTGAGAGTACATAAAATCAAAATTCAAATGAACAAGCAATGACAAACCCAATCAACTCTTTCAATGAAAGCAAAAAATAAAGAGCAAACCAATATAGTTTTCTCAATGCAAAACGAAAATAATCTCTCAAATCAATAAGAAAATGAGAAAAACCAAGCACTCAACCTTCAACCAATCACTGGTTCTTAACTAATCAAACACACTCAGATTCTGAAATTAGAGAGAATGGTTTTGCCAAGAATAGCTAAGAAATGAAAGTCAAGACAAAAAATGACAAGAATAACCTTGAAATCCAAAATAGTTCATACATGCAAACAAAGACAAGCAAGAAATAAATCAAATGATCCAAAAGACTCTTATGAGGCAGTCAAACTGAGCTGGGCAGTTAAAAATGCCAAAACTCAAATTCAAATTTTTGAAAAATTGATGTTTGCAGGTAGGCAATATAACACAGTGCGAGAATGACTGATTCTCGCAGGTAACCCTTGAGCAGGGTGCGAGAACCTCGCACTAAAAGCTAAAGGAAGAATGTGAACTCCACCTATTCTCGCAGGCTGTAATGGAGTACAGTGCGAGAATGCCTGAACATAGTCAAAAATTTAAAAAATGAAGTAAAATTTAAAAAGGCTTCTGGACCCAGAAGGTCTATCAGGATATCCTGAAGACTCAGAGACTGATAAAACAAGAAAAAAGTGAAACCAGAGCAAATGGCCACAAAAAATGATCAAAAGCCACAAAGAAAATGGGATGATCCCCAGTGGAGTCACCAATTTTGTTATTGGATAAATCCGTAAGTGCGGACACAAACCGATCTCCCTAGATCCACCTGGATCTAGAACAAAGCAAGACGGAATAATACTCTTTCCCTAGATTTTGACTATTGAATTAACTGGGAGGCAAGAAATAATAACATACCTTATTATCGCTTCCTATGGTCTTTGTTGCTCCTGCTTCACTCCAGTGCTCTCGTGCAGTCAAGACCAAGACAACACAAACCAACCAAAGTGAAGAAAGAACAATCTATTCAACAGTGCATCTATGTATATAATCAAGGAATTATACAATAAAGTGGAAATGGATTTATGGGAAAAGGGACATATTACTGTATCATATTAATGGAAAGTAAAGATTACAACTTGAGCCTTGATGTCGCAAAATTCCTTTCGATGGCCCTTGGCTATGACGCACACACTTGCTCACTTGCATGAAGAAGATCAACTCCTTTGGATGAACTTGCTAGAGTCTCCAAGCTGCTGTAGCATCAGTCCTTCACATAGTTCTTTAACTAATTCTCCAATGAATCTCTTGCTTAACTTTGCTTAACCTTTTCCATGAGAATTCCCTCAATATATAGGAGAGAATGAATTAGTTACTTGGATAAGAGTGATCCCAAAATATCAGGGAATCCAGTACTAGGATAACCATTCGAATGCCATCTCATCCTTCTAGAAGATTCCCTTCTAGAAGCATCGAGAATTCATATTTTTCCTTGCTTTAGAAAGAGTTTGCACCCTAGCAGTTCAACACAGTGTGAACTTCTCGCACTCTGGCTTAAGGCAGTCTACGAGAATCATGCATTCTCACAGGAAAATATACTAGCAGCCTACGAACCTCCTTCAAAAATGATAGTTCTGGAAAGAGAAGAAAGTAACTTTTATCAGGAGAACGTTCTAATGAAGAGCCTGAGTACTCCATCATCCATACATCATCATGATGACCAAAATCATGGGTAACAGCTCAATACAAGGGAACGCATGCAGGGCATGGACACTCGAGGGGATGTTTCCTCTACGAGTAAAGGGTGTCAAGATGCAAAGGATATATGAAAGGCACTAGTTGGCTAGTGATGAGAATTGTTGGGGAAAGAGGCTTATAACAAGAAAGGGGGAGTTGAAAATAGGCTCAAAAATGAAAGCAGGATAATGGGATGCAATTACAACTTAATTCAAAAATTTCCTTTTTCATAGATTTAGTCCCCTAGGCTTGAAAAAGTCTAAAACAATACCCATGAGAAATCTTCTAGCCAATGGTGACTAGAGTATTCATTTTTCATAAATAGTCTACTTGGTCCAAAAAAGGGTTAAACTTATACCAAATAGATGACCTTTCAAAACCATTTAATGAGTGTGAAAGAGACAAGTTCACTCGGTAATCTTTTGGTTTTTTCGGGAGTCAGAAAAAAGCTTAACCAAGACTTGGGGGGAGTACCATAGGTAGTAGTCAGAATGACATTGAGTAATAAAAATGGGGTTCAAACGCAAAGTCATGTTGGGACTATAAGGAACTCCCAGTCCTATGGATTAACTTCTTTGTGGGCACCAAATTACAAAAGGGTTCTAACTAGGATACCCATGTTTGGTAAATCACTACCACTTAATAACGACACTTCTAGAAGCAATAAGAATGTTTTGTGATACTAATAAATGGGTTCATACCTAGGGCATATGAATCATGGTCATAGGAAAATGTATAAATGCAAAGTGGGGTGAGAACCTATTCTATATGTTGGTGACAGAATATACCTTCCGAAGACACAAACAGGAAATACGAAACTACAAATCTGTTAAAAAACCCTGGACAAAACCACTTCAAACCAGGTCTTCAAATACAATATTAGTCTATGAATCCTAAGTATACCGAAGACTATGTTGACATCTTCCAATCAAGGGAAAACTCAATGAGTAAGCGGATGACACAAAATATAAAAGAATAAAGAAGTATATACACTAATATACAGAGGTCATGACGGAGTTTGAGGGCTCAACCATAGTACCTTTTAAGGTAGAGCCCATTTCTGGGCTCGTCCAACACATTACCTTTATAATATTCTGATTTGTAGGCTCCTTTCTCTAGAACACGTTGCATGATATAAAGATCATGCCACATGGTGTTGAACTTTCCCGCCCCTGGCAGTTCCTTGGCTTGGTCATAAAGTATAACCAAGTCACCATAAATGTATTGTAGGGGACTAAAAAACTTATCATATTGAACCTTAACACATCGTTTATTCGCTTTGATAGTCATAGAGGCATCTCGACACTGGTCATCGAGGTGCTCTAGGTGTACGAGGCATTATTTGAGATTGGTCATGTCAGGTAGGAGCTTGATTGCCAATTTAAGTGAAGGGATTTCACATTCAATAGGAAGAATAGACTCCACACTGTTTACTAACTGAAATGGTGAGAAACCGGTTGAAGTATTTACCATGGTTCGGTATGCCCAAAGTGCAAGGTAAAGAATCAATGCCAGTCATATTTACTCTGATTATCAGTTTTTTGAAAAAATGGTCTTTGGATATTTATTCACAGACTCTACTTGTCCATTTGCTTGGGAATAATAAGCGAAAGAATGATCGTATATAAACCCCAGTTTCGATGCCAACTCTGTCATCATCTCATTTTGGAAGTGACTTCCATGATCATTGAAAATTTATTTTGGGATTTTGAATCAGGCAATAATCTAATTGAACACGGAAAATGTTGCAATATTTCACTGGATTTGATAGTAGGCATGACCTCAACTCATTTAGTGAAATATTCCATGGCCATGATAATATGTTGGTACCCCCCAGTCAAGGTTGGGTTGCAGTCCATAAAATCCACCCCCCACTTGGTGAAGGGACCGATGGTAATGATTGGGTGAAGAGGGGTTGGGTGTGAATGCATTTTCTGAGAAAACACCTTGAAAGGGTGACACTTCTTAACCACTTCAAAGTAATCCTTAAAATTTGATGACCAAAAATAATCGACTCACAATATATTTTGGGTTGTTGAAAGCCCAAATAAATGACCACCACACACCCCACTATGACAGGGATTGATAATAACCTCATCCTCCTCATGAGTCAAGCAACAATGCAAAATATTATCCACCCCTCGATGATACAAAGTGTCGTCGATAATAAGGTAGTTTTTAGCCTAATGACATATACGTCGTCGGTCGTCTCTCTACAGATGTTGGGGGAGTTTCAGGGTTTGAAGGTAGATTAAAATATTTCCGTACCATGGGTCCGAAGACGAGATAAGGAATATATTCTCATAAATGAATGAATCATCATGAAAACTATCCTCATCTAGTTCAGGGAAGGCTGACACCAGTTTTGCAAAATCTAGTGATTTCTTTGACTTCGCCGAAGCAAAATCGAGATCAAATTCTTGCAAAATAACAATCTACTTATTGTATTTCCCCCCTATGATACGCCTAGTAAGGACACATTTAAATGGATTGATATCTGCAACCACAATATTTTTGCAGAGTAAGATATAATGCCGTAATATCTAAACCCCATGTACAATGACCAAGGCTAGCTTCTCTACATGAGAGTATTTGGTTTCAGGACCAACTAGATTTTAACTAAGGTAATAGACAACATGCTCATGGAGCTCATCATACTCTTGAAAAAGTACCATACCAATCGTCCCTTCGAACATGGCGATATAAAGCATAAATTATCTACTGTAGTATGGGGCCTTCAACATAGGCGTCGATACCAAGGATTTCTTAAGAGCATTGGATGATTCATGAGCTCGCTCACCCCATTTGAACTGAGTGTTCTTCTTAAAAAGATGCATGAAACCTTTAGTTAAATTGGCATAGTTAGCTATAAAATGACGCAGGAAGTTAGACTTCCCCTGTAAACCATGAAGTTGTCGAATGTTGTGCGGGGGAGGCAACCGAAGTATTGCCTCAACCTTCATAGGATCCACCATGATCCCATGCTCATAAACTATGAATCTTAAAAACAACCAGACCTAACGCAAAAGATGCACTTGTGAGGGTTCAACCGAATGGGATAATAATGACATCTCTCAAATACTAGTCAAAGGTGATTCGATTGATCTACCCTCTTGTGAGAGTGAGCAACGAGATCATCTAGGTAAGATTTGATGATATGCTTAAGATCATGAAACACAAAGGTCATGGCACGTTGAAAGGTCACTCCGACGTTTTTAAGACCAAAAGGCATTTTTTGGTATGCAAAGGTACCCCAAGGACAAATAAACGTCATCTTGTATTGATCCTCGAGTTTGATTTGAATTTGATTATAACCTGAAAATACAACGATAAAGGAAAATAATTAGCTTCCCGCACACTCGTCAATAATCTAGTCAATAAAAGGAGTGGGGAAGTTATCTTTAGGACAGGCTTTGTTCAGGTCCCTAAAATCTATACATAAGAAGACGGTTCCTTGATTTTTATATACGGGAATGGGGTTGTATAAATGTGTTGAACATGCACATAATAGATATAGATAAACAATAATACACACATTGGCAGAGAGAATTAGAGAAAGAAGAAGAAGGAGAGAAATAATGAAATAATTCTCATTAACAGTTGTGAATAATGTATAATTTACACATGATATACTCTGTATAACTCAATGAGTGCACACTGGAGGAGAACCAATGCGCCATAGTGGTAGTCTAGAGTGATCTAGATACACACCAACAGTTACAAGAGTGAACTGACACCTAGTCTAGTCTCTGATGCAGTTATGTGAGTGAACTGCCACCTAGTTGAGTTAACTAGTCAACTAGTCTTCAGTTAACTGACTGAATAGAGAGTAGTGAGGAGTTAACTTAGGGAATGAAAGGTAATGCGCCATTCTGGTGATGATCCCAAGGCAAGGTAGAATTAGCATGATGATAAAACCAATGAAACATCTAAACTCAAATCAATAAGTCAAACTGAAGTGTCAACTGAAAGAGAATATTCTCTAGGTGGAATATTCTCCCCTAAAATATAGGAGATTGGATAATGACTAATTATGACTAATAAACAAGGAAAAACCTTAGGAAAAATAAATCCTAAGTGTCTGTGAAGTAACTCCAACACCCCCCCTGAACATCACTATGGTGAAAATAAAGAATGGGTCCCAACAACGAGGCCTTGTTAGGTACCCAAATACAAANTAATCCAAGACGACTTCACAGAGAATGGAACTTATGCTCAATGAAGGTCTTGGTGAATATGTCTACCGTCTGTTCTGCTGAAGGAAAGAACTGTAAGTCGATGATCCCCTCGTGTACTAAGTCCCAGATGTAGTGCATGTGGATCTCGATGTGCTTCATCTGCTGTCTCTGAACTAGATCTCTGTAGAACTTTAGAGTGCTCTGGTTGTCACACCAGATGATGATCCGCCGATGAAATTGAATTCCCAAATCAATGTGAAAATGTTGTAGCCACATAGCCTAAATGGTTATGTTAACTACCCCTTTGTAATCTACCTCGACTGAAGATAGAGAAATGGAAACTTACTTCTTTCTAAACCAACAGTTAGGCTTGGAACCAAGACTGAGTGAGTAACTAGATGTGGACTTGTGATCAGTGCTATCGACAACCCAATCGAAATCAGTAAAATCGATGAGATCTAATGTAGAGTCTGTTGCATAATGAATCCCAAAGGTGATGGTGCCCTGTATGTATCGAAGGATATGCTTTGCAGCCTTCCATTGTAGCTCATGTGACTCCTACATGAAGCTGGAAACTGCACCAACTACATATGAGAGGTCTAGTCTAGAGTGTGTGAGATACAACAAGCTCCCCACTAGTTGTCTATATAGTGTGTTGTCAACCAATGGAGTCTCCCCTCCATCCTCAAGTTTGACTCCTGATAGGAAAGGAGTCAGAGAATACTTGCAGTCTGTCATGTGAAATCTCTTAAGGAGATCTCATGCATACTTGGCCTGAGACAGTTTGATGCCTAATGTATCATGATTGATCTCGAGTCTAAGGAATAAGTGTAGCAGATCCATGTCCATCATCAAAAACCTGTCATGTAGAATCCTCTTGACTGCAACAATTGCTGAAGTTAAGCAACCGGTGACCAACAAATCATCAATGTACAAAAATAAGAGTAGAAGTGAATCAACTGTCCCGATCATGTAGAAATTCAGGTCTGATTTACAATGTACAAAGTTCAGTGACAATAGGTAGGAGTCCATATTGTCATACCATTACCTCAGAGCCTGCTTGAGGCCATAAAGGGACTTCTTCACTCGACAATTCAAAGACGAGTCCTGCAAAAATACCTGGGGTTTCTCCATATAGATCTCCTCAGAGAGATCACCGTGAAGAAATTCATTCTTCATGTCCATCTGATGGATGTCCCATCCTTTGGATGCCACAATGGAAAGTGCCAATCATATGGAATCCATCTTCGCTACTGGATTGAAGGTCTCATAATAGTCAATACCATGAACCTGCTGAAAGCCTTTGGTGACAAGCCTGGATTTGTATCTACTAATCTATCCATTCGCTGCACTCTTGGTCCTGTAGACCCATATGCATCTGACAAGTTTCCTCCCATAAGGAAGGGGAACCAGATCCCAATTCTGGTTCTCGAGGAGGGATTTGTACTCCTCCTGCATGGCAGATTCCCAAAAGGGATTTCCAGTAGCCTCGCCATAAGACTATGGATCTAAAGATTGAACCAATAAAATATCCCTAGAGGGAAATGGTTTAGTGGAAGTGAGTACAACATGAGGCTCCTCGAAATTAGAATGAGTCCTCCTAGTGTTGGATGGATCACCAACGAAATCCCTTACATCCTAAAGAGTAGTCTGTGCCCACTTGGGACTCTGCTCTGGCTCTACAACTGCATCTGGATGCTCTGAATTTGCATATGACTATACTGAATCTGAATCTGAATCATCTGATTCCTCTAAATAAAAACTCTCATTTGAAGAGTCGGTAAGTGCATTCTCATAATCTCAGACAGGTGGAAGAATGAAGGTGTTTGCATGTGACTATTGAGGTACATGCGAGACACTTTCCTCGAATTGGACACTTCTCTCAATGATGAGCTAGTATGAGGAAAGATCAATAAGTTTATATCCTTTCACACCGTCAGGGTATCCAACAAAAATTCACTTAGTGCTCTGTGGATCAAGTGCCTTCCTCTTTTCAGAGGGAATCTGGGCCCATGCATGTGAACCGAAAATGTGAAAGTGGGTCACTTCTGGTTTGAGTCCATTCCAAGCCTCATAGGGGGTCTTATCCTTGACAAATCTATGGGGAGATTTATTTTGGATGTATGTTGCACAACTAAGTGCTTCGACCCATAGTATTTTTGATAGAGACTTTGCATGCAACATGCAAGATGCCATCTCCTTTAGAGATCTATTTTTCCGCTCGAAAACTTCATTTTGTTGTAGAGAATAGGGAACTGTGTGTTGCAACTGGATCCCTGCCTCATAGAAAAGATCATGGATCTCATGATTTAAATACTCTCCTCCATTATCAATTCAAAGGAACTTGATCTTCTTTCTGTACTATGTCTCAACCAGGGCTTTGAAATATTTGAGGTGTTGAAAGACCTCGGATTTTTTCTTAAGAAAGTAGATCCATGTAAAATGTGAGAAATCATCAACAAAAATGAGAACAAACCTCACTTTGCTGATTGATAGATGTAGAAAAGGACCCATAAGGTCACTGTGGATCAGATCTAAAGGTGCAAAGGCTCTCTGAGACTTTCCCTTGTCGAATTTCTCTTGAGGGTGTTTCCCAAGAACACATCCCTCATACACTCCCTTGGAGAAATGGCTGTCTGGTAGACCATCAACCAATATTTGCATGCTAATCTATTGCATGTATTTGAAATTCAAATGTCCAAACTTTTCGTGCCATATCCTACTACTTTCATCAACATGAGTAAGTAGTAAAGCAAAATCAGGTTCAATGAATTCAGAAAATGTATACAATCTATACTGATGATTTACCTCACCGATAGAAACCTTGGAGTTGGTTTGCATGTCATAGATGTCCAAAAAATTTGGTGTGAATATGACTTTCTTTTTGGTGCCAAAATTCTTCATCTGATACACAGAGATATGGTTGATATAAAGTTTGGGAACATGCAGCACGTTCTCGAAGCTTTCATTGGTGAGTTCAATCCTTCCTTTACCAGTGACTTTGACAGAAGAGTTGTCCCCCATTAGAATAGGAGGGCCTTTGCATGCATCCAAAGAATAATATACTTCTTTTGAGGCAGCCATGTGATGTGATGCTCCTGAATCAACGATCCAAGCATTGGGAGAGGATTTGATGAAATCAAGGCATGGCTAGAATTGCCTTTCTTGGAATTCAGATCTTCTGGCTTCTTCTTCTTAGCACCCTCGGGGATGTGATCTCCAAGGTTGTTTTTCTGAAGTATTTGGACATCAGATCTATTTTTTTTTCATGCATGCAGATTTCGAATGGAATCCTTTGTGACAGTACGCACATTTCTCCCCTTTTCTTCCCTTTTCCCCTTTGGATCCGGAGGCATTGATGAAGGGTTTTATGTACCATTTCTTCTTTGGATGTGCATGATATTTCCATTTATCTTTATCTTTAGATTTCTGATATTTTTGGTTTCCATCTTGCACAGTGAGTGCATGCACCTTTGGGCCTTTGATTTTGCCCATGTTGATGAGCTGGGTTTGCTCTTGTGTTAGAGCTTCGATAAAATCCTCAAGAGAAGGCATCTTCCAGGTGGCTCTTGAGGAAAATATCAAAGAATGTAAAGTGGATATGAATACAGAGAATTCAAGACCAATATTGGAGAGAATGGTGAGAACCATTTGTTTCTCCTCCTTCGATTTATCAACCCCGCAAGCTTGGAGTTGCGACAGTAAATCCTTGAATTTTGTAAAGAAATCTTGGATATTGTAGAAGCTTTTTTGATCTAATGTGAGAAGCTCCACCTCCATCATGTGTCCCCTCATCTCATCTTGTTTTCCAAATATCGCTTCCAAGGTGGCCCAGGATTCATTGGGAATGTTACAAGAAGATATGTGAAAAAGGAGATCAAGATAAATAACACTGCAAATTGTTCTGAGTGCCTCATCCATGCAATTTAAGTACTTGGATTTTTCTATGGCTGATGTCGGTTCTGTATCTGTATTCAAGGTTAACCTGTACAACCCTCTGGTTCATAGATGTATGGATATTTTCTCCTTTCATGAAAAATAGTTGTAAGGTGTAAAAATGAATTCTTTTTGGAAATCCATCTTTCCGCTGTCTTCAATCTCTTGTACCCGCAAAAAAATTTGGTGCAGATTTTTATTAGTAGTTTTTCAGCTCTGATACCATGTAAATGTGTTGAAATTTCACATAATATATATATAGCTAAACAATAATACACACATTTGTAGAGAGAATTGGAGAAAGAAGAAGAAAGAGAGAAAGAATGAAAGAATTCTCATTAATGATTGTGAATAATGAATAATTTACACATGATATACTCTGTATAACTCAATGAGTCTGCACTAGAGGAGAAACAATGTTCCATAGTGGTGGTCTAGAGTGATCTGGACACACACCAACAATTATGGGAGTGAACTGACACCTAGTTTAGTTTCTCAAGCAGTTATGGGAGTGAACTGCCACCTAGTTGAGTTAACTACTCGACTAGTCTTTAGTTAACTGACTGAACAACGAGTAGTGAGGAGTTAAATCAAGGAATCAAGGGTAATGCGATAGTATGGTGATGATCCCAAGGCAAGGTCAAATTAGCATGGTGATGATCCCAATGTTGCGTGGTGATAAAACCAATGAAACATCTAAACTCAAGTCAACTAGTCAAACTGAAGTGTCAACTAAAAGAGAATATTATCCATGTGGAATATTCTCCCCTAAATATAGGAGATTGGATAATGACTAATTATGACTAATAAACAAGGAAAAACCTTAGGAAAAATAAATCCTAGGTGTGTGTGAAGTAACTCCAACAGGTTGGACACCCACTTGGTCAAGGGAACTGGGTAGATGAAGCCATCATTGAGTAGCTTCTCCACCTCTTCCTTAAGAGTGGGGACCTTCCTAGGATTAACAACTCTAAGATGTTGTAATATCCCTCGGCCAAACCCAATTGTAAATGTAATATAAGTGTACTTAAGCTGGTGAGCTATTTTGACATCATTTTGTAATGCACTCCATATGGCATAGTGTGCGCATGAACTGCGTGGTAAAACGATGTAGTATGCACATTCCCGAATACCACGCACAGAAACTAAAGTGACCGTAGTATGGAGGACAATGAGCCTCGTGTATATAATATGTGTTATAGGATGGTAAGCCAGTTATTATAAGCTAGGATGCTTATGTTTTGGTATTAGGCTGGAACACCTAGATGTTAAAGGCCAATGCGCCTGTTTTGTACATGACTCATGATTAATATAAAATACATAGCTACGCACAGACCGACCATGATAAAAGAGATGAGGAAATGAACTTCACCAGTTAGGGAAAGGGAGGGCCAAAAGTCAAGATAATATTATATTATTATTTCCTAAAGCATAAAGTTGGGATAATTATTTTATCCTAAGTTCTAAATTTGGGGACAAGTGGGCCAAAGTAACTTCCGATATGACAAGTGTCAAGTTGGGGACATGCATTCATATCGTGGGGGACTTAGCTCATTTGGTCACTTTTCACGGGGATTTTTCTTACCAGCGTCTTGACCATCATTCTCTCCATCACTTTCTTCACTCAATTATCTAGTCAATGGTTCCATGACCATTTTCACTCATGCATGTCCGTTATCCTTGAGACATCCATTTCTCCATTTCTGAGCCTCTTCCCATAACCTTTTCAGGTTGGTGTACCTGGTTAGCTTGGAGCGGGATTGAAGAAGTGGGTTTTCAGGCCCGTGAGAAATTCTCTAAGCGTGAGAATTGTTGGGGATTGATTCTTGAATGTGCTAAAATGCAGCTACAACGCTCTAAGACTTCCAATCCATTCTGTTGCTGAAGGCCTAGAAGGGAAATGGGGCAGTTGAGGGACTGTTGAGAACAGAAGGGGCACACTTCCCTGGGTGGGACAGGCATGTGGGGAATGAGAGGCTGTAGGCTGTTAATTGAGTGAGAACCTGAGACAAAGTCTTTCCTATTGTCCATGAGCCTTAGCTTGGTTAGGAACCGTTTACCCAGGTGGAGTTCAGTCCCAACTCGGGGGTGACTCACTGTTGAGAGTGATGAACAGTGTAGTCTAAGGCTGGGAGGTTCGTGGATGGTCTGTATACAGTTGGTGAAAATATTTCCAAGATAAGTACCAATCATATGATAAAATGATATGCTTCATTGTTATTTACGTGCTTATGTGATTATAATTTCCTGTATGTTTATGGGAATTTACTTGTATATGATGCATATCTGTGGTTACTATTATTTTAGTATAAATTCGTATAGTACAGAATGTAATGGTTCATTTATGTTTGTATGTAAAGCTTCCGCAAGAGTGTTGTATGTACCTGTTTAAGTTGCATGCAATTTTAAGAGAAAATTTATGTGGCATAGCTGAGTTGATTACTAGGTATGTTACAGTATGTTCCACAGTAAGATAATGAAAGTGTTCCCTAGAGTAGCATGGCCCAGCCTGTATAAGGATGGGGATGTTACCAACTAGTGTCAAAGCATGAGAGTTTGCTTTGGAGTGGCGTTCCCCGGCCCGCGGGTGGTCTGGGGAACGTTACAAATTGGTATCAGAGCTTTAGTTCAACATTGAGATTGAATGGGACAAAGGGGTTCAGTTGAAGTGAATATTCATAGAAGAGTAACTTTGAAGTGACCAAAATTCAAGTCACGGAGCATCCATGGAAAATGTTGGCATGCTGGCACGCACGGTAAATTGTGGCACCGCGTGGAAAATGCTGGCGTGCAAGTTTGCACGGTAAATTGTGGCATCGCGTGAAAGATTATTATGTGTGGATGCACGCGCTGAATTTAGCCCTGCATGGTGAGCACACACATAGTAATGTACACAAGGGTGCGCAAGTATTACTTAACACATACGAGTTTTGTTGGTACGCGCATAGTATGAGTATAAGTTGTCTCGCGATAGTGTGTTCAATGGTGCATGTAGATAATTGTGCGTGATGAAACATGTTGAACTTTGATATGGTGCAATGCATAGGGAGACATGCATATGGAGTATTGGTGCGTGATACCAAAACTGTGCGTAGTGGATATTGGTGTACAATGCAAAAAGTAGCCCGCGCAAGTTGTCGGTGCGACGAAAAAAAAATACATAGTGGATATAGGTGCATGGAAAATCATTTTACCTTATGATGTTGTTATGCATGATAACTATAAATGTACAGGTCAAAGTTTAGTGCACGTGAAATCGCTTGGAAGGCGATGAGTCTAAGTTTAAATTGCATAGTATTAGAAGAAAAAGAAACAGAGAACCACATTGAAGCATTAATTAAAAATAATTCCGAGTTTTATATTTCCTCCAATTCAGACTGATGAAAGTAAAATATAAGCTTACAAGAAAAGCACACTATAAAGAAAACAAGATTCATAACACCACCAGATAGAATTTCATAATAAACAGTCTAAAATCCACTTCTGTATTTATATAATCGTATTAATCACAAAATTAAAAAAAGGGGATGACAACAGTTAGCTTGTTGTAAAAAGGGTCGTTTAAGAACATGCCTATCATCTCTGGTACTCCTTATCTTTGTTACCAGTTGTTCAAAAATTCGTTGAAATATGCTTAATTTTAGATGAACAATCACTTCAGCTTAGTGATATCCTCCTTTAAAGAATCTAACCAGACCGGTTGATTCTCTCCAACACTTTCGGCCGCCTCAGCCGTGGATTCCTCCTTCCTCTGTCGCTTGCTCCTTTTATTCTTAGCGGTTGGCCTGTTGATGACTAAATCCTTCATAGTGGGATTGAACTTGACTTCCAACTGTGAGTCTATAGCCGACTCTGTGTGGAATTTAGTTGCTAGAATGTGCACAAGGACCCTTTCCTCCTTATTCGCAGGAAAGTCTAGCATGTTGCTCAAATAACCAGTCTCACTTTATTTAGCCTTGTCCATGTATCTTAGGTTGTGGATACCAAAATGCTTTTACAGAAAGAAAAAAGTCAAACAATTTGGAGATTACTTCGGTTATGGATACGCATATACCTTCATACTTGAGGGTTGGTAGTTATAGAATTCCAATTATGAAGCGCAGACGGATTACGTACAAGAGCGTTGGGTTTCCATGCTTGGCTAATCCATTTTGAATGATTAGATTTTGAGTTCATTACACGGCGGCATTCAACTGACGTCACATGGCGGTGAAGTACCGAACGAGTGAAGCAGGGTGATATAACTAGCTGTCACCTGCTCCACGAGTGGTGGATTTGACATGTTGAGACACGTGATACCACGTCTTGGTGAAAGTACAACAAACCACCTTCTTACAAAAATGTATCTCTGAAGGCACTACGCGTTTGTGTTTTCAAGACTTGGGTCTTATCTATAATTGTCATGGTGATAACACCAAGAAATCAGGAGAGATATTTCTGATGTATATATTGAACCAAAATGGTGCATATTTTCATGAATTATTGAATTGTTAGCCTGATAAGTTTCAATGGCTGCACCTTTTTTAAGAATTAACAACAACTAGATCAGATCAGACCAGTGCGGAGTCCATAACAATGGAAGAAGCATAGGGGAATTACAGTCAGCAAGATGAGATCAGAGGGGTGGATTTCCATTTGGGCATTGAAGGAACAAACTCCAACGGACATGGAGAAGAAAGGAATGAAAACATGAATATGGTTGAGACCATTAAGAATTTGTAGAAGGATGTCCAAAGCCATAAAGATGATAATGAAAGGATTATAAAAGACAAAGAGCAGTAGGATGACTTCAACATGAAGTTATTGGAGGGCTTGAATAGAATAGAAAAGAAATTGGTTAAGGAGAGTGGCTCAAGTAAATCTGGGAGTCACAAGCCTTTAGAGGAGAAAAAAAAGAAAAAAGTGTTAGTAGACATCACCATCATTCCCCAAGGCATTCCAATAAGAGAGCAGGAAACAACTCAAGTCTATCCCCTGTCAGAAGGTATAAGAGATATGGGGTGGATGAGTTGCGAGGAGAAATGAACAAAATCAAACCTCCTACATTTGATGGTGAGCACAAGAAGGATGAAGATGCAGAAACATGGTTGCTGGGCATGAGAAAGTATTTATTCTTCTCATGCAGAAGGTAGAATTGCTATCTATCAACTCAAAGGAAAGACCTCTATGTGGTGGGATCAACCTGTGCAGGTGCAATACATTGTAGAGAAAAGTGTTACTTGGAGGGAATTCAAGAAGTATTTTGAGAAGAAGTACTTGACTAAGAGATACTATGACAAGAAAATGAAAGAGTTCTTTGAACTCAAGCTTGGAAGTATGACCATAGATGAATACGAGAGAAGGTTTTTGGAACTGCTGAAGTATGTCTCTTTCATCAAGGATGAGACAGTCAAAATTCAAAGGTATTTGAGTGGATTGCCATTGTTCATCAGTGATAAAATACAATATGATGACCCCAAGACATTAGAAGAGGCCATAAGGTGAGCTAAATGCCTATATGATTAGCAGAAAGCAAGGCCATCTTTCCAAAAGGCTTGGGAAGACAATAAGAAATTCAAGATGGATTAGAGGAAGAAGGGAGCTAAGCCACCATTCTTCAGAAATAATCCACAAGGACAAAAAACGCCTAAAGAACCCAGAATGATTGACACAGGGAATCAAGGGCCAAAGCAACCATCTATGCAATGTTGGGGTTGAAAAGGAGACCATAGGTTCAAAGATTGTCCTCATAGAGGTGAAAAAGGAAGGGTTATTCGCAATGTACAACAAGCTGAAACAGTAGAGGACATGGGCATATATGTACCAAGTATTTATGCAGCCTTAGACAACAAGCAAGCAAATTATCAGTCCCACATGATTGAAGTGGAAGGTATGATCAACAACCAAACAATTGCTATTTTAATTGATTCAGGAGCTAGTCATAGTTATATAGACCCTAATATGGTGGAAAGTTTGCAATTGCCAAGAAGAAAGCATGGGAATTCCTGGTTGGTGCAACTGGCTACAGGAGCCAGAAGAAAATTTAATGAGATGGTTAAGTCATGCCTCATAGACATGAATGGACTGAACACCAAGGCAGATTTAAACATCTTGCCTTTAGGTTCCTATGACTGTCTAATTGGGATGGATTGTTTTGACCAACATAAAACTATCTTAGATTGTCACAACAAAGCATTTACTTGCCTGGATGAGGAAGGGAAACTAAAGAAAGTACAGAAAATTCCCACAGCAGTAGTCATTAGAGAAATTTTAGCATTGCAACTGAAGAAATGTTACAGAAAAGGGTGTCAATTAATGGCAGCTCATTTGGCAGAGACACCTAGAGATAAGGTGCCAAATTTGGAAGATTATGCAGTCCTGGAAGATTTTGAAGATGTTTTCAAGGAGGTACCTAGACTACCCCCAAGGAGAGACATTGATTTCTCTATAAATTTAATGCCCGGAGAAGCGCTAGTATCAAAGACTCCTTACCGAATGAGTACACCATAATTGAAGGAGTTGCAAATGCAGCTTGAATAAATTCTGAAGAAGGGGTATATATGCCCAAGAATGTCACCTTAGGGTGCCCCAGTCTTGTTTGTGAGAAAGAAATATGGAACACTAAGATTGTCCATTGACTTCAGAAAGTTGAATAAAGTGACTGTTAAGAATAAGTATCCTCTTCCAAGGATTGATGACCTCTTTGATCAATTGAAGGATGCAAAGATATTTTCAAAGATAGATCTCAGATCAGGATACCATCAGGTAAGGATTAAAGAAGAATATTTCAACAAGACCACCTTCAGGACAAGGTATGGTCATTATGAGTTCACAGTGGTTCCATTTGGGTTGTCTAATGCACCGACTATTTTCATGTGCTTAATGAATGGTATTTTCCGAGAGTATTTGGAAAAGTTTGTCATTGTATTTTTAGATGACATTCTTATATATTCTAAGTCAGAGGAAGAGCATGAACATCATTTGAGGATGGTGTTTCAAGTATTAAGGGAACATTAGTTGTATGCCAAATTGAGCAAGTGCTCATTTTATCAGAAACAAATTCATTATTTGTGGCATATCATTTCAAAGGATGGGATAGAAGTGAATCTTGAGAAGATAGAGGCCATTAGTGAATGGTCAGCACCGAAGAATGTGACAGAGGTGAGATCATTCATGGGTCTTGTAGCATACTATAGAAGATTTATTGAAGGATTCTCAAAGATTGCTCACCCAATCACTTCTTTGGAAATAAAGGGAGTGAAGTTTCAGTGGACATTGGATTGCAAGGAGAGTTTCCAACACTTGAAATAATTATTGACAAGTTCTCCAATATTAAGGATTGCAGACCCAGATGAAGAATTCATCGTATGCATCGATGCATGTAATGAAGGACTTGGTGGAGTCCTCAGTCAAAATAGGTTTGTCATATGTTATGAATCAAGGAAGTTGAAGGATCATGAAAGAAACTACGCCACTCATGATTTGGAGTTGGTAGCCATAGTGCATGCCTTGAGTAAATGGAGACACTAGCTCATGGGAAAGAGGTTTGAGCTAAGAATAGACCACAATGGTCTGAAATATTTATTTGATCAGCCAAATCTAAATGCTAGACAAATCAGATGGTTATAATTTCTAAGCGAATATGACTTTGATATAAATCATATCAAGGGGAAAGAGAATAAAGTGGCTAATGCACTCAGCAGGAGGGTGCATGAATTACATGCTACAACTATTAGCATGTATCAGATTGATATTAAAAGCAAAATTATGGAGGTTGCAAATGTAGATCTGCAATACAGAGAATTGGTAGCAATGCTACAATAGGGTAAGATGCCACAAAGGGTGGACAATTATAATTTGGGAATAGATGGAATATTTTTGCACAAGAACATAATTTTTTGTTCCAAATGTCCAAGACTTGAAACGCATGATTTTGCATGAAATGCATAATGCTCCTTATGCAGGGCAGCCTAGATATCAGAAAACTGTGGCAGCAATCAAGAGCCATTATTTTTGGCCAGGTATGAAGAGAGAGATCACCGAGTACATCACTAGATGTATGGAATGCCAGAAAGTTAAAGATGAGAATAGGCACCCAACAGGGTTTCTACAACCTTTACCCATTCCTGAATGGAAGTGGGAAGTAGTGACAATGGATTTTATTACAGGATTTCCTAGAATAGGCAAGTTGCATGATTTGATCATGGTGGTGGTGGAAAAGCTTACAAAAGCTGCCCATTGTATTCCATTGAAAACTACTCATAAGGTATAAGATGTTGTTGATATTTTTATGAAGGAAGTGTCACAATTGCATGAAATTCCTAAAACAATTGTGTCCAACAGAGACCCTAAATTCACCTCGAATTTGTGGAAAGGATTGTTCAAAGGATTCAGAACAAGTTTGAACTTTAGTACAACTTATCACCCTGAGTCTGATGGATAGATAAAGAGGGTGAACAGAGTGATAGAAGATATACTGAGAATGTATGTGATGGACAAACCATCGAAATGGGAAGACTACCTACACTTGGTAGAATTTGCTTACAATAATGGGTATCATGCATCATTGAAGATGAGCCCATTTGAAGCACTTTACGAAAGAAAGTGAAATACTCCAGTAAGTTGGGATAATCCAACTGATAGTATAGTAGTTGGGCCAGAGTTGCTCAAGGATATGGAGGACCAAATGGTAAAAATTAAGCAGAATTTAAAAGCTGCCCAAGACAGACAGAAAAGTTATGCCGATAAGAACATAACTCAAATAGAATTCAAAGTGGGTGGTCATGTCTTCCTGAAAGTAAAAGCTAATAGGAGTTCCCTAAAGCTGGGAAGCTACGCCAAGTTGGCAGCCAGATTTTGTGGGCCATTTGAAATCCTAGAGAGGATTGGTCCAGTTGCTTATATGATTGCATTGCTTACATCTATGTCTGTTCATAATGCCTTCCATGTATCATTGCTAAAGAAATATATACCTGATGCTTGTCAGTCTCCAATTTTGACTATATTTTTTCCTATATCATGTCAAAAAGACCTCCATTTTCATATCTAGTATCATTTCCTTCTGGCCTTACCATGACACATTTGACATCCTTTTACAACTAAATGGGGATATTCAAGGTATTCTTATGATTCAAGTTATTTTTTTGTATTTTGATATTTTAAACTAATGTTGATACTAATGTGGCATGATTTAGGTACTGTTCCTTTGAAACATAACTTACTAGTACCAGGTACCAGCTCGCACTTAGTGGAGATACCAAAGAAGCTGCGGAAGACTTGCACGACATGGCCAGAGTAGATTGACAGTTTGATTCATATGATATATTGAGTCATAAATCAATATGCTGACTCAGGGCGAGATTGTAGAACCAATTTATTAGAATGATTTATGATCCACACTTCTTGACACTGTGTGTCATGAAGTTGTGAAGTTCGTTTTAACTGACTATGAGTCATTTTTGGATTTGAGATCCATTTAGATTAATGCACCTTTGTTTAAAAATAATTTGGAGAGGATCTATATAAACAGAGGATCGCTCTCAAGAAACATTGGTTACAATATTGTAAATTCTAACCTTGTACAATATCTACTGCAAACTGATATTCAGAAAAGAACAGAAAAGATACAATGGAAAATACAAACATTACACAGAGATTTTTCACCTGGAAACCCAAACCGGGAAAACCAACATATATTATATTCATACATTGTGTTACATTGTTTACAATATAATATACATATAGGAGCCAGCGACATCCAAAACCCTAACCCAATGACCTGGATTAGTCCAAAACCCTAATTCCTTAACCGAAAATAGAAAACCATCGGCAAAAAACCATGTGTCGACAAACCACCTAATATCCTGTGGTCTCGGAAATATGTCGTCCCAGAAATATGTCGTCCTGGAAATATGTCGGCCCGAAAAAAAAAATTTCGGGGGTGCTGCCCCCGAACCCCCGCGTGGGGGGCTCCGCCCCCCTGCACCCCCCTCTAACCTCTCTGCGTGCCCGGTGCAAGCACTCAGACAATACTACTCGTGCAAAGAATATAACACATACCCAACATTCTCCCACTTGTTGTTTTCTTTGCACACAGGGGGTTACAGGGTTACATAGTCAACAATGCCCATGGCTCCTCTACACCAAGAGAACTTCTCAGTGCTCACAGATTTTGTTAATGAATCTGCAACATTCTTCAAAGTGTCCACCTTCATCAGTGATACTTTCTTTTCTTCAATCATGTCTCTTACAAAATGATATTGAACATCAATGTGCTTTGTCTTTGAATGATAAGCAGGGTTCTTCGCCAAGAAAATTTCACTCTGACTGTCACACTCTATCCTTACAGCTTATTGTACCAAACCAATACCTTAACACAATCTTTGTAACCATACTGCTTCCTTACTTGCATGAGTGGCTACCATGTATTCAAATTCTGTAGTTGAAAGTGCCACTACAGCCTGTCTTTTGCTCATCCAACTTATTGCTCCTCCAAACAGGTTAAATACATACCCGCTTGTAGATCTCCTATGATCCAAATCTCCAGCCCAATTTGCATCCACAAAGCCATTTATATCAACCACTCTGTCCAATCTTGGTCTTCCTTCATAGCACAATCCATAGATAGCAGTGCCACACAAATACCTAAAAACTCTTTTTACTGTTGTCCAATGCTCCTTCCCTGGTTTTGACATATACTTGCTCAAAACTCCCATTGCATGTGCAATGTCCAGTCTAGTACAGACCATTGCATACATCAAAATGCCAACTGCACTTTCATATGGAACATGAGACATGTGCTCCTCTTCTTCATGTGTCTTGGGACACTGATCCACAGATAACTTTACACCAACAGGAATAGGAACCTTAACCAGTTTACATTCCTGCATATTAAACCTCTGCAATATTGTCTCGACATAGTTTCTCTGATTTAACCAGAGTTTCCTCCTTTTTCGATCTCTTTTAATTTTCATGCCCAAAATTAAATTTGAAGCACCAAGATCCTTCGTTGAATTTAGAGGACAACTGAGTTTTCACATCCTGGATAATCTCCTTGTTGTTTCCTATCAGCAACATGTCATCCACATACAAGACCAAATAAATCAAATGATCACCAATTAATTTAGAATACACACAGTGATCCTCTTTGCTTCTTGTGAAGCCAAGTCCCAGCNTACAGGGACTTTTTCAGCTTGCATACCAGCTCCTTCTTTCCTTTCACAGCATAACCTTCTGGTTGCTTCATAAAGATTTCTTCTTCCAGATCCCCATGCAGAATGATGTCTTCACATCCATCTGTTCTATTTCAAAATCAAATGCAGCAACAACAGATAACAGAAATCTTATAGAGGTTGGCAACAGGAGAAAAAATCTCACCAAAATCAATTCCCTCAACCTGGGAATAACCCTTTGCTACTAATCGAGCTTTGTGTTTCTCCACTTTTCCTTCTGCATTCAGCTTCTTTTTAAATACCCATTTGCTCCCAATGGGCTTTATTCTAGTTGGCAAATCCACTAGATCCCAAGCCTCATTCTTATCCAAAGATGCCATTTATTCTTCCATGGCCCTTTTCCAAATATTTCCATCCTCTGAATCCACTTCCTCCCTGACAGTTCTAGGATCATCATCAGTAATAGATAAAGCAAAATTTGAACGAAAATCAGGTAGACTATACCTTTCTGGTAGCCTTCTTTCTCGATCCGATCTCCTCAATACTGGAGTATGAGGATCTTCTTCTTCTAATTCATGTTCTTATGTAGAGTTTGCTTCATCATCCTTTAAATCAAACTCTATCTTCTCTGGTTCTTCCTTACTTGGTAGGACTTCCTGTTTAACAACATCCTTCATTTCTCTAAATACCACATCTCGGCTATACACTACCTTCTTAGTTTCTGGGTTCCAAAGCTTATAACCTTT
>JASDQU010100489.1:160257-191509 GCA_032191745.1 Picea mariana | reverse complement strand
CTCCATCTCTCATCCTCAAGTTATACAGCTTCTTTCTCAGGAATAGTTTATTTACCAGGGACTTAGACTGATACAACTTCCCCAACTTTTCCCATAAATCTTTGGCTGTAGCTTCCTCTGACACATTCAGTAATATTGAATCGGAGAGACACAGTCGAATTGTGCTCTTTGCCTTCTGATCCGTCTTTTTCCAGTCATCTGCAGAAGTTCCTGTAGGTGTCGTACCTGGATCTACCGTGATCCACTGATCTCTGTCCACCAAAAGATCTTCCATCTTGAGATTCCACAACTCAAATCTTTTCCCATTAAACTCTCGATCTCCATCTTTGAATTGCTTGCCATTTCTTTTCACCTGAAAAACAATACTGCAGATCTCCCACTATAACAAGGCTTATCACAGTCCCGAGCCAAACCTTTGACGACAAAGGCATCCCCCTGAAGCCAATAAATCTCTGATACCAAATGTAAATTCTAACCTTGTACAATATCTACTGCAAATTGATATTCAGAAAAGAACAGAAAAGATACAATGGCAAATACAAAAATTACACAGAGATTTTTCACCTGGAAACCTAAACCGGGAAAACCAACATATATTATATTCATACATTGTGTTACATTGTTTACAATACAATATACATATAGGAGCCAGCAGCATCCAAAACCCTAACCCAATGACCTGGATTAGTCCAAAACCCTAATTCCTTAACCGAAAATAGAAAACCATCGGCAAAAAACCATGTGTTGACAAACCACCTAATATCATGTGGTCCCGGAAATATGTCGTCCTGGAAACATGTCATCCTGGAAATATGTCGGCCCGACGAAAATATGTTGGCCCGAAAAAAAAAAATTCAGGGGTGCTGCCCTTGCACCCCCCTCTAACCCCCCTGCACACCCGGCGTAGGCGCTCAGACACTACTACTCATGCAAAGAATATAACACATACCCAACAAATATGCTATGTGATACGATTTTTGATAATACAAATATGCTATGTGTTATGTTATTTGCTGTTAAATGATTTGAGTCATTTTATGAATTATGGAGCATGAAGTATGAACAATTTTTGTATGGAATGATCTGAGTAGCTTTGGTTTCCTTTTCGGTGATTGCACCTCTTGGTTGGGCCCGCCAACAGGTTCAATTCGCTGTCTCTTTTCCATATTAGAGTTAGTTTATTTCAGTATTTTAGAATCTGCATGTAAGTTAGTTTATTTGAGTTTGGGAATTACTTTGTTAGATTCTTGCTTAACCATTCTTCAAATTGTATCATTTCCAGTGTGATAACATCTCATATATTGATGAATGTTGAATGCGTTATTTATTCCTGTAGAACTTAATGAATGAACTAGATTTGCTCTGTTTCTAGTTTTCAATCTGAACATGATTTAAAGGGAATGCGAGTTTAGATTTACTCTGTCTTGATTAGGATAGTTAGCTTACTCTGTTCTGTTAGGATAGTCAGCTGATAGTCTGTTTCTAGTTTTAAATTTGATCATGATTCAAAAGGAGTACGAGTTTAGATTTATTCTTTTCTGTTAGGGTAGTTAGGTTGCAATCGGATTAAAGGAAGCTTCCAGTACCAATAGGGTAAATAGGACATTTATTTATTCTACCTGTGGATAGATTCAGAACTATTTTTGATGTTTAGATTAAAAGGTTTTCGAAAAAGATCTTTCTTTTATGGCTTAGATAGAAATGATGATGATTAGATGTTTAAGCTAATGGTAGATAGTCTTGGGAGATCACATTGGATCAGAAATAGAAGTACCTATACTTAAGCACAAAACTGTTTTTCTTTGATGAATTAAATAAGAGATGATTAGTTTCAAGATAATCATTATGGTTCAGTTTTTAAGAGTGAGTTTGTGTTTTCTTCTCAGAAAAACCTTTAGATAGGAATTAGAATCTTACCAGCACATACAGTGTAGCAGCTCTAAGTTCACTTACCCTAGTTTGACAATTCAGTGTTTTCAGGTAATTAAAAATCTTTAATATAACAACCTGACATTTTTGGCATTGTTGCCGGGGAGCTGTTTAGAAGGTAAGTTAGATAATTGTTTTGGTTATTTTCTTAAAATGTATTTGGTTTGGTGTGGTATGTTAGCAAGTTGATGAAATAGGAGCTGTGAAACGAAGGGTGAGAACCGACATATCAGTTATCACAGGTTCCTCTGAAACTCAATCTTAGTTTTTCTTTCATTTAGTATGTCTTCATGAGAAATAGAGATCATAGAGGTAGATTTAGGGGAAATACAAAACAAAAAAAAGAAGAAACCTCCACCCAAAAATCAATAGAAGCTGAGACTGGAACTCTGGCTGAGGAAACCATAGAGCAAAACATAGAACTAGGAAACATCACATACCAACAAATTCAAATTCCTGGTGATCCAAACTTGGTTGACACAGTTAATCCAGAAGAAGTGCAAGCTCTTCTCAGGCACCCTGACACTATAGTTTCACAAATAACAACTGCAACTGTTGAATCTAAGGTAATAGGATCCTCAAAAGAACCAATAGGAGATAGCAATTCTGTCAAATAGAATCCAGAGAGGTGGGATTTCACACCCTCACCAAAGAAAGATCAGATTGCATATACAATTTTTGGTAATCCTTTTAACATGGCAGAAAGAGGGAGAGAATTGGATAGAAGAGAATGAGTAGAAATTCATTTTGAAAATGAAGAAGAAGAACAAGTAGAGACTGAGCTAAGACCGGAAACCACCTTTGGGTTTCCTATTTTGGATTTGGTCCAGAATGTCAATATGAAAAATATCCCACCTTCGACACTACCAACCTTTTATGGGAAAAGTAGTAAATACCCAGATGTCTTTCTTTTTTAGTTTGACATCCTGTGCAGGAGTTATAACTATCTCTAGGATGCACATAAACTGAAGTTGTTTCCTTCTACCCTAAAAGATTCTGCATTACGTTGGTTCATGAGTTTAGGAGAGTACAACATTAGATCTTGGGAAGACATGAAGGCAAAATTTTTAAAGAAGTACCAGGACTATTGTATACCCAAGGATTCTCGAAATGATATTTTTAAAATGCAACAAAAAGATGAAGAGAGCCTTGAGGATTTCTTAGAAATATTTACATATACCCTTCAAAAATCTAAATACAATGACCTCCAAGATGAAGCAATCAATACTCTTTTCTTAAAAGGGGTTTCAGATGAATATATTGACACTCTCAATTTAATGGCTTCAGGAGACATCTATCAAAAAGAATTTGAAGCAATCAGTGAACTATGCAGAACTTACTCAAGAAGTAGGGGGAAAACTTCAAAAAGTGTGAGAGAACCTGTCAACAAAAACACCAAAGTAGCCACATCTGGTGGAGTTACTAGAATTGAATTGGGAAACCTTTTGGAAAATTTTAAAATAGACATTTTAGGAACAATTGGCTCTCAATTAGACACTTTGAAGATTAAGAGAAAGAAGGAAGAGGAAAACTCTGTATTAAGCATATTCTGCCCAAAATGCAGAAAAATGCATCCTTTACGAGAATGTCCTTTGGACAATGTTTCTGTATGTGCAATATGTACTGAAAATCATAAAACAAAAGATTTCCCATCCTTACTAGGATTGCAAGCCATATTCAAGGGAGGGGAAGCTCCAGGGACTCCATCTGCACCTAAGAGGCCTTGGCAACCTAGGAACTCAAATACATATCAAGAACCATCCCCACAACCTTCTAGCTACTATCCACCCTTCTCTCAACAACAACAACATCCATGGAACTAGCCAAATTGGCCTTCGCAAAATGTCCCTGCTCAACCTTGGTACCAAGGATGGAGAGACCCAAATTTTGGAAATAACCAACAACATCATGTAGTACCAATTCCCCAGAATCTATGTACTTAGTATCCTCCAAACATACATTAGTTATTGCCTGGTTTTACTCCACCTCCTTTACCACCCATTCAACAAACTCCTCAGCAGCCTCAGAATCCACCTCGTCCCACCATTTTTCCCGCTCAACCCATTACAAATCCTAGCCAGAGACCACCTCTGCCACTCCATAATGCTGATTTTCAAAATTACCCAGCGTACGCCATAAACCCCATTTCCATACAAGAAATACAGTTGAGATTTGGAAAATTTTTAAATAAAACTCAGCCTGTAACAAGAACAACACCAAAGGTAATTATCCAAGAACATGAGAAAGAACCTATAGATGATTTATCAAATGGGGCATCTTTAAAAGATGTTATCATTCCAAAGCATAAAGTATCCGAATCACAGTGTAACATACAAACTCAGGTTCCCCAAACACCTCCTTTTCCTGAAAGGTTGCTCATTGAAAAACCAATTGTTCAATCTAAGTTTGACATCATGAATGCACTAAGAAATGTCTGTGTTAAGATTCTATTATTACAAGCAATCAGGGATGTTCCCATCTATGCCAAAACCATCAAAGAAATCTGCATTAAGAAACCAGGTCAGAAACAGAAAGATCCACCCACGATACACCTAGTAGGCTAGTCATCAAATTGTATTTCTGAAACACCTAAAATTGTGAAGTATGCCAACCCAGGGAACCCAATATTTTCAGTGACTATCAAAAATGTTTCTATTGGTAATACTTTATTCGATCTAGGTGCAACCATTAATATAATGACTATCAATACAGTGGAACTGTTGCAACTGAGTCAATTCCTTAGCCCTACTCCTACAGTTCTTGAACTTGTCGATAGAACAACCATAAGACCTGTTGGAGTCCTTGATGACATCCTTGTTACACTAGCTTCGTGGGAATATCCTGTTGACTTCATGATTATTCATTCAAAGGACCCCACAAAAGGCCATCCAATCATTCTAGGGAGACCTTGGTTGGCCACGACCAATGCTTTCATAGGATGTCATGGTGGGGTTATGTTTATCTCAAATGGAATTTCTTCACGGAAACTTACTCCTTTTCCACCTGCTCAACCAGTTACAGAAGAATTATGGTGGCTGAAATGTCCCTATCATGAGAATGATGATGAAGAATCTTTATTCTTTGTTGATGAGTTTCATGCACTACAAGAACCTATAGAGGATGATATTCTAAGTCAATTTCTTTCTGTGACAGAAAATGTTGAGTTCCCACAAACATATTTTCAATACGATCCAATTTTCAGAGAGGAATTTCAAGAATGAAGTGAGTTATTTTCCTCGTTTTCACCATCTATGGTTTTCACCATTGATGAGCATCCGGGGTCATATACTATTCCAATAGAACTTATCCCAGGAAAATGTCTATACATCAACTCTGAATTAAGTCTCAGCCAACAGGAACAATTAACAAACCTTTTGAAAGAGAAGTCAGGGGAATTTGCATGGGAATACACTGATATGAGAGGAGTGCATCCTGACACCTGCATTCACCACATCTATATCCAACCAGGGATAACCCCAGTAAGACAACCACAAAGGCGTATGAATCCAATCCTAAAATACTTTGTGAAAGAAGAATTACAGAAATTATTAAACGTTGGATTCATTTATCCAATTTCTGACAGCAAGTGGGTTTCACCTCTTGTTGTGGTACCTAAGAAAATGACAGGGAAATGGAGAATGTGTGTAGACTTTAGGGAGTTGAACAAGGCAACCCTGAAGGACTACTTTCCCTTACCCTTTATAGATCAGGTTTTGGATACCTTGGCTGGAAAAAGATACTTTTCCTTTCTCGGTGGATATAGTAGATACAAAGAGATTCAAATTTCTTCTGAATACCAGGACAAAACAACATTTACGTGTCCTTGGGGCACTTATGCTTATAAAGTGCTACCTTTTGGACTATGCAATGCTCCTGCTACATTTCAAAGAGCAGTCCTTGGGATCTTTGCTGACTTAATTCATGATTGTGTGGAAGTATACATGGACGATTTTACTCTTTATGGTAACACTTTTGAAGAAGCCTTAATTAATCTTGAGAAAGTCTTGATTCGTTGTCAGGAATTAAATTTATCCCTTAGTCAAGAAAAATGTAAAATGCTATTAACTGAGGGAATAGTGTTATGTCATCATTTATCTGCAGAAGGAATTAAAGTTGATCCAGCCAAAATTGAAGTGATAGTTAAACTTTCCTCTCCAAAAACCCAAACAGACGTGAGAAGTTTTTTGGGGCATGCTGGATATTATCGTCGATTTATTGAAAACTTTACAAAGATAGCCAACCCCATGTTTAAACTGTTAGAAAAAGATGCAGAATTTTGTTGGGATAACAATTGTTAGAATGCTTTTGAGAATTTGAAAGCAAAATTGTCCATGGCACCTATTCTAAGAGGACCAAATTGGTCTCTTCCTTTCCATATTTCAACTGATGCCTCAGACACTGCTTTAGGAGGAGTGCTCGGACAAAAATAAAACCAACAAAACTATGCAATTTACTTCACTAGCAAAAACCTTACCCCTCCTAAATTGAACTACATTGTAATAGAGAAGGATTTTTTAGCAATAGTTCATGCCATTAACAAATTTTTTCATTACATCACTGGATATGAGGTTTTTGTACATACAGACCATTCTACTATCAGATTTTTGATGAACAAACCAGTTACTACTGGAAGAATCACATGATGGCTTTTGCTGCTTCAAGAATTTAACATCACTATAGTTGATCGGCCAGGGAAAGAGAATGTAGTTGCGGATTTTCTTTCTCGTATTCCTCAAGATAATACTGACATCCCAGTGAATGATAATTTCCCTGATGAACATATGTTTGTAGTAGCTGTTAAGACCCCTTGGTTTGCAGATACAACAAATTACTTAGCTACAGGAAGATTACTAGCTCATTTGTCACCACCACAAAAGAAAAGAATTATTCAACAAAGTGCTTACTACTCTTGGGTAGGAAGTGATATTTTCTATACAAGTCCTGATATGATCATTAGGAGATGTGTCCGGGAAGACGAGATTCCTGATATCCTTCAGGCCTGTCACGATGGGCCATGTGGAGGACATTTCTCTGATAAGAGAATGGCATATAAAGTCTTACAATCAAGATACTATTGGTCGACACTATTTAAGGATGAAACAAAATATGTGAGAAGCTGTGATAGTTGTCAAAGAATGGGAATACCTACCGTAGCAAACGAGATGCCCTTACGACCGCAGTTTGTGATTGAACCATTTGATAAATGGGCACTTGATTTTGTAGGACTAATTTCCCCAATGTCGAGGAAGATGAAGTACATCTTGGCTTGCACAGACTTTGTGACCAAGTGGGTAGAGGAAAAATCCTTATATCAAGCAACTGAGAAATCGATGGTTGAATTTATTTATGAAGATATCTTTACCCGCTTCGGTGTTCCACGAGAGATTGTTACTGATCAAGGTGCCCAATTTACTTCTAAGTTAATGAAAGAACTCATAGATAAATATGGGATAAAACATTGCAAGTCTTCCCCACACCATCTACAAGCCAATGGGCAAGTGGAATCCATGAATAAAGTTCTAGAAGCTATTCTGACCAAGACAATACATTTACATCACAAAGATTGGGCAGATAGACTTCCAGAGGCTTTATGGGCATACCGGACTACATGGAGAAATACCACTGGTCATACCCCTTATGAATTGGTATTTAGCAAGAAAATTCTCCTCCCCATAGAATTTCAGATTCATACCTTCCACCTAGTAGCAGAGTTGGGGTTGAATTTGGATGAGGCACAGAAACAGAGAGTCATGCGACTAAATGAATTGGGATAAATTAGGCAAGATGCTCTTCAAAGAAATATCCTTGTACAAAATCAACGTAGCAAATGGCATGATAAATACATTAAGAAAAATCATTTTCAATCGGGGGATTGGGCATTTCTTTTCGATTCCAAATACAAAACTTTCAAAGGGAAATTTACAACAAGGTGGTTGGGACCTTATGAAGTAGAAACTGTTTTTGATAATGGTTCTGTCAGAATCAAGACCATAGATGACTCTCATAATTCCTTTGTAGTAAATGGATATCGATTAAAAGTGTATAACAAACCCTTGTCAAAAGATGATTTTCTACAGGAAATTGCCAAACAAACATAAATAAAGATAGTGGGAGAAGAGTCTTCTCGTCCTGCTAATCCTTGATCATTTATACTATTTTAAGATTTTGTAAATAATAAAATTTTACCAGAAAATAAAAAATCAAATAATAAAATATATATATATATATATATATATATATATATATAAAACATTTCTTTTTTGGATATGTTGATATATTGTCTTCAGTTTTATAGGTTTTTCAAAGCAAGTACAGAACTGAACTTCATCACTCTCTCACAACAGGTAAGAAGGTAAGACCATTTTATTTCATGAAATTTTCTTATCAATATACACTGACTTGTTTTGAAATGAATAAATTTGAGCTTGTTTGCTCCCTTTGACTGCTCATTAAAGTATGAAAGGGGCATTTATCAGGGAAAGGATTATTCTTTACCAGGCCTGATGAATTATGATGGGAAAGAAACCCCCCTAGAGTTTTCTTTTAGCATTTTCTAAGACTCTCAAAACATGAGAAAGCAATTAGCATATACTAACTTGGGCTCATAAAATCCACAAGTAAGTGATTACTGTTCCAAAAATTATGTCTGCAAGATTTCTATCTGCACTCGCGTTGGATGATGTGGAATATGTTAAGGTCCACCTTCCAACGAATCTCACTCCATCGACACCAACACCTTATCTGGAGTAGAGATTAGAGATTATTTAGTACCTTGGACTCTACATGCCTCAATGGCAGATTTCCTTTCTAACAACCATGGGAATACATCAATGTCTCTTGGTTGATAGATCCTACAGGTGACTCGACACCAAGAACTTTATTCATACCTGTTAGGATGTACTATAGGTACCTTGAGGCCCATTGACATCACTGGTGGGTCATCTCGCATTGGTTAACGACATTCATTAATGGCCGGTAATCCAATGATTTCTTTTTGTGTTCGACTCCAGAACATTTACTCACACAAATAAGAATTGTACCATGGGTTTAAGCTTTGAAGCTGTTGAAGACATGATTTTAATTGATTCCTTTCAGGAAGGAACAAAAGTCAGGTTCAGGAATAATCATCAGATAATTTGCTTTCATAAACAAAAAGTCTTTTTCTCAGCAAGATATTATTGGTTCAAATTTCTCTGCAGATTTCGGGTTATTTCATCAGTACCAGTCAGTGCTAGCACATAATCCATCAGCTACAGCTGTTATCAGAAATACAAATTCAAATTACAATTTTTTTGCGCTCTCCAGATACAGACTTGACTTCAAATATCTCTACAATAAGAAATGCATAACAAGGGGATAGGTAATCTAATTCAGGTACGCTTAGTTTCATGTTGGTTTAATGTATTAAATTACATATTAATAATTTGAATTGGGAATGCCTCGTTACTCCATAATGTTTCATTATACATATACTCTGTACCTAATAAACCAATCCACCTCGACATTTCATATCATGGAAATGCACTACATTATCTTGGCTAAGTTCGACATGATTCATATATGATAATATTCTGCAAGTGTGTATGACCATCATCATTTCCTTACATGCTATCGATCCTCACGACAATTCAAATGTTCTTCTATGATTCCTCTCATGACTACTTCACACATCATACTCTATTCCTCTGTTGCCCTCATCTAATTCTGCTGCTCACCCGTGGACCTTTCCTATGATACCGAGTGAAATTATGGTGGTAAATCATCACGAACCTAAGACCTTTGCAGACTTGGAGGCCCTTCCTGAGTATGAAGCCACCAAACACATTTTTCAGAAAGCTGGATGGGAGCCGTTTTTCAAGAAATTCGATGGGTATGATGATTCAATTACGCTTCAGTTCACTCTGCGTTTTCATGGTGGAATAGCTAAGGTGGGCAAGCTAGAGTTTGAAGTCACAGAAAAATTCATCTCTGAAGCAATTCAATTACCCAACACTGGTCAGAAATGGACAAAGAGATAGCCCGTCGATAAGAAGCTCTGCACACAGCTTCTGCAACCACAGTACCGGAAATTACAATGGTCAGAGGGCACATCAAGGTCATGGTTAGAACCAAAATGGGCTCAGTTGCTAGCTATCCTCCAACGCTACCTCACTTGTGAAGGACGGTATACGATCATGTTTCCATGTCATGCCCGACTCTGGCTACATTTCAAAGGTAACCATTTGATGAACATACCCTATTTTCTGTTGAAGAGTTTAAAGAAAATGGCAGAACAGGTCCGCAAGGCCAAAGATTTTAGAGGTAGTTTATTTCATTTTGGTCTTGTCAAGATATTGATTAAGTATGCATTGTCCCACAAACAAGAAACTTGGGATATGTGCACTATAAGAACCCTAGCCTCTGACAAATCTAGAGATAAAAATGTTAAGTTTGCTCCTCCACTAAAGGAGTCGAACTCTAAGAAAAAGGGTGTTAAAACCCTGACCGAAATCTGTTATGACCCTAAGAATACACCAGACTACACAATTGAAGCCAGTGATGATAATCCTGGTACATAACATTCATTTGATGTCCATGGTTCCGATGGTGTGGAAACTAACCATGACAGAGTGGAAAACACTGTTCCTACAGAAGCGAATGTTGAAATTCCAATTTCTCCTCCAACTGCTACGAATATTATTGATGTGGAACAACTGGAAGAGTTAACTGACAAACCTAGGAGAAATCCCAAACAAAAATGCACACACACACTATCAGGTATGGATAACTCTGTGCCCAGTTACCCACCACAGGAAAGATTAAAAACTATGGATGATCATGAGGAGGCTCCAGAGTCCTCTGAAATGACTTAGACTCTTTCCCAACTGATTCAAAAAATCCGTAAATTCAATCGGCAAGCTAATGCACCCAAAGAAATTGAGTAGGACAAGCCAATTCAAATGCCAGCAGATACCCCTGCTCAGATGTATAAAGAGTTTACTCCTGAACTCAGCCCAGTCGACAACCCTATCAAGTGTATGACGAGCCTACTCCTGAACTCAACCCAGTTGACAATCCTATTCATGTATATGATGAGTTTACTCCTGAACCTAGTCCAGTCGACACCCATGATCAAAGACCAGATGAGGTCACTCACGCGTCCAGTCCTCAAACACAACAAGGACATGGTAAAAAATTTGAATCTTACTGTGAAATTTCCTCCAGTAAATCCTTGAGACCAATGGTAGCCAGATTAGAAAGAAGGAATCACAGGTTGAAAGAAAAGTTACATGAATACACCATATTGGATCGACACATCAAAACAGAAAATGAACTTATGAAACTCAGGAAAACTCATTTCTTGTCCAAGATTGAACGATTAAAATGAAAGAATAAAGGTCTTTTCCAGAGGAACAGGAGACTGCAGAATATTGCCAGGAAGCACATCATCATTAATCGAGTCATTAAGAAGGAAATCAAAAGCATGAAGAAACATGAGTAAAATGCAAATGTTGGTTGCAGCTGTTGCAACACTCTGATGAATCTCAGTTTTTGACTTTTTGTTGTCTGAGGACAGGCAAAGACTTTAGTTTGGGGGAATGTCAGTCTCCAGTTTTGACTATATTTTTGCCTATATCATGTCAAAAAGACCTCCATTTTCATATCTAGTATCATTTCCTTCTAGCCTTACCATGACACATTTGACATCCTTTTACAACTAAATGGGGCTATTCAAGGTATTCTTATGATTCAAGTTACTTTTTTGTATTTTGATATTTTAAACTAATGTTGATACTAATGTGGCATGAGTTAGGTACCGTTCCTTTGAAACAGAACTTACCAGTACCAGGTACCAGCTCGCACTTAGTGGAGATACCAAAGAAGCTACCGAAGACTTGCACGACATGGCCAGAGTGGATTGACAGTTTGATTCATATGATAGATTGATTCATAACTCAATATGCTGACTCAGGGCGAGATTGTAGAACCGATTTATTAGAATGCTTTATGATCCACACTTCTTGACACTGCGTGTCATGAAGTTGTGAAGTTCATTTTAATTGACTATGAGTCATTTTTGGATCTAAGATCCATTTAGATTAATGCACCTTTGTTTAAAACTAATTTGGAGAGGATCTATATAAACAGAGGATCACTCTTAAGAGACGTTGGTTACAATATTCTATGTGATATGATTTTTGATAATACAAATCTGCTATGCGTTATGTTATTTGTTGTTAAATGATTTGAGTCGTTTTATGAATTATGGAGCATGAAGTATGAACAGTTTTTGCATGGAATGATCTGAGTAGCTCTGGTTTCCTTTTCGGTGATTGTACCTCTTGGTTGGGCCCGCCAATAGGTTCAAGTCGCTGTCTCTTTTCCATATTAGAGTTAGTTTATTTTAGTATTTTAGAATCTGCATGTAAGTTAGTTTATTTGAGTTTGGGAATTACTTTGTTAGATTCTTGCTTAACCATTCTTCGGATTGTATCATTTCCAGTGTGATAACATCTCATATATTGATGAATGTTGAATGCATTATTTATTCCTGTAGAACTTAAAGAATGAACTAGATTTTCTCTGTTTCCAGTTTTCAATCTGAACATGATTTAAAGGGAATGCGAGTTCAGATTTACTCTGTCTTGATTAGGATAGTTAGCTTACTCTATTCTGTTAGGATAGTCAGCTTATAGTCTGTTTCTAGTTTTAAATTTGATCATGATTCAAAAGGAGTACGAGTTTAGATTTATTCTGTTCTGTTAGGGTAGTTAGGTTACAATCGGATTAAAGGAAGCTTCTAGTACCAGTAGGGTAAATAGGATATTTATTTATTCTACCTGTGGATAGATTCGGAACTATTTTTTATGTTTAGATTAAAAGGTTTTCGAAAATGATCTTTATTTTATGGCTTAGATAGAAATGATGATGATTAGATGTTTAAGTTAATGGTAGATAGTCTTGGGAGATCACATTGGATCAGAAATAGAAGTACATGTACTTAAGCACATAACTGTTTTCCTTTGATGCATTAAATAAGAGATGATTAGTTTCAAGATAATCATTAGGGTTCAATTTTTAAGAGTGAGTTTGTGTTTTCTTCTCAGAATAAACTTTAGATAGGAATTAGAATCTTACCAGCACATACAGTGTAGCATCTATAAGTTCACTTACCCTGGTTTGACAATTCAATGTTTTCAGGTAATTAAAAATCTTTAATATAGCAGCTTGACAATGATAATCATGTTATTGTCTGGAATGTGATTCAGGTGGAGTAAGAAGGTTCTTTTCAAGTGCATCTGGTGTGCATTTTGGACTAGAAAGTCAAGCAGCTCCGGAATCGAGCCATAGGGCTTGTAAAGGTTCAATGGACCTGGTACGGTCTCGAGGACACTACTTGGGAGCATGAGGATGCAATGCGGACAGAATACCCACATCTTTTTGAAGATTTTTGAAAACTCTATTGTATATGGGTGTATGATGCATTGAGGATAGTGCATAAATAAGGGGAGGGGATTGTAATATCCCTCGGCCAAACCCAATTGTAAATGTAATATAAGTGTACTTAAGTTGGTGAGTTTTTTTGACATCATTTTGTATTGCAATCCATATGGCATAGTGCGCACATGAACTGCACGGTAAAATGATGTAGTATGCACATTCCCAGATACCACACACAGTTACTAAAGTGTGTGCAATATGGAGGACAACGAGCCTCGTGTATATGATATGTGTTATAGGTTGGTGAGCCAGTTATTATAAGTTGGGATGCTTATGTTTTGGTATTAGTCCAGAATGCCTNATGAACTGCACGGTAAAATGATGTAGTATGCACATACCCAGATACCACACACAGTTACTAAAGTGTGTGCAATATGGAGGACAACGAGCCTCGTGTATATGATATGTGTTATAGGTTGGTGAGCCAGTTATTATAAGTTGGGATGCTTATGTTTTGGTATTAGTCCAGAATGCCTAGATGTTAAAGGCCAATGCGCCTATTTTGTACATGACTCATGATTAATATAAAATACATTGCTGCGCGCAGACCGACCACAATAAAAGATATGGGGGACTGAACTTCACTAGTTAGGGAAAGGGAGGGCCAAAAGTCAAGGGAATATTATATTAATATTTCCTAAAGCATAAAGTTGGGATAATTATTTTGTCCTAAGTTCTAAAGTTGGGGACAAGTGGACCAAAGTAACTTCCGATATGACAAGTGTCAAGTTGGGGACAAGTGGACCAAAGTAACTTTCGATATGACAAGTGTCAAGTTGGGGACATGCATTCATATCGTGGGGGACTTAGCTCATTTGGTCACTTTTCATGGGGATTTTTCTTACCAGCAACTTGACCATCATTCTCCCATCACTTTCTTCACTCACTTATCCAGTCACTGATTCCATGACCATTTTCACTCACGCATTTCCGTTATCCTTGAGACATCCATTTCTCCATTTCTGAGCCTGTTCCCATAACCTTTTCCAGTTGGTGTACCTGGTTATCTTAGAGCAGGATTGAAGAAGTGGGTTGTAAGGCTCGTGAGAAATTCTCTGAGTGTGAGAATTATTGGGGATTGATTCTTGAAGGTGCTAAACTGCAGCTACAATGCTCTAAGACTTCCGGTTGGACCCGTTGTTGAAGACCTGGAAGGGAAGTGGGGAAACCGGGGGACTATTGAGCAGAGAAGGGGACCACTTCCTTGGGTGGGACAGGCATGTGGGGAATGATAGGCTGTAGGCTGTTAGTTGAGTGAGCACCTGAGACAGAGTCTTTCCTATTGTCCATGAACCTTAGCATGGTTAGGAACCCTTTACACAGGTGGAGTTCAGTCCTAGCTCGGGGGTGACTCAGTGTTGAGAGTGATGAACATTGTAGTCTAAGGCTGGGAGGTTTTTGGAAGGTATGTATGCAGTTGGTGACTATATTTCCAAGATAAGTACCAATCGTATGATAAAATGATATGTTGCATTGTTATTTACGTGCTTATGTGATTGTAATTGCCTATATGTTTATGGGTATTTACTTGTATATGCTTCATATCTGTGGTTACTGTTATTTCAGTATAAATTTGTATAGTACATAATGTAATGGTTCATTTATGTTTATATGTAAAGCTTCCGTAAGAGTGTTGTATGTACCTGTTTGAGTTGCATGCAGTTTTAAGAGAAAATTTATGTGGCATAGCTCAGTTGATTACTGGGTATGTTACCGTATGTTCTGCAGTAAGAGAACGGAAGCGTTCCCTAGAGTAGCATGACCTGGCCTATATAAGGCTGGGGATGTTACCAACTGAGAGATTACTCTGGAGTGGCGTTCCCAGGCCTGCGGGTGGTCGGAGGAATATTATAGATGTTGTTGAATAGGTTTAGCATTTAGATAAGTTTTAATCTCATGTTTGAAAATGTCGGGGTCGATCTCTGACATCTCTTCGTATGACAAAGAAAATACATCTCAACATTCTTTGAAGAGATCAGTGTAGATTTGAATTTCCTCACGCGAACAAGTTGCACCGATATATACATTTTCAATTTTATAGGGGTTCAAGAGATGTCGATCACGACGGTAGGAGAAATGTTCTCCATGCTTCCTTTGACATAAATACCATGCGTATCTAATGAAACCACGGTGTGATCGACCATCTCACTCATATTGACCTAAAATCATCTTGTTCAATCCTAACAAGCTCCGGGGGAAAATAGGAGCGATGATGCATATCGTCCCAAGGCCTATCGAGACCATACACGACCTCTAATATGGATTCATTTGAGGGAAAAGTATCATCAAGGAAATCATGTGAACAAGATGATTGAATGGACCATATGGGCTCTAAAATGGGATCCACCTCGTCTGTCTGTGAGGAGGAAGGATCTTGTTCAGTAGTAGCTTCTACAATATCCTAATACACAACTTATACTACAGACAATGGCATCGCCATCCCGACGTGAAAATGACCTTTGTATGACATAGTCAGGGAATGTAGGGTCCAAGGGTCGTTGAAATACAAAGTATGGAAAGGAACGAACCTCATCGACAATGAAGACTCACTGGAGATGGAATTAATATATTAAATCGGTGTCATGAAATAAAATTTACCCATTAAGGAGGAATACATCATGAAACCAACATTCTCAATTTTCTGCTGAGAATTATCAATAACAAGGACCAAAGGTCCCACTGATGCATTAGGACCAGGATGCGAAAAGGACAACTAGTTGATCATCACAATATTTCCTTCATGTGGATAGCATATAATGTGGAAAACCAATGACACAACGGTTATCATAACATAAGTCCAATTACACCCTCATAGTAGATTATAGTCAAGAGGCGCATCAACTAGCTCGACCTTAACCTTTACAATCTTTCCACCTAACTAGACCGGAAAATTAGGAAGGATACCATGGGGTCTAAAATAATGCCCATCAAATGAAGTCAACATGGTCATGGATTGAGACAGGGGCGGAGAACCAATGGCTTTCCAACGTGCTAGAGACATCACGGATATTGAAGCACCTTCATAAATTACAGTACACTTGATGGTAACTTTTGTGTACTCTAGATGGATTTGAAAGGCCACGTGGTAAGGTAAGTGAGGCTTAACATCTGTGACATCAAACTTGATAACCTTTGAGCCACATGGGCCTAGATCTCCTAACGCAGACAACAAGGCATTCCTCTCTGAAGGACATGTCTGGAGCAGCTCCAATGTCAACATCGCCCAAGGGGTTCGGCCCAAATCCTCGACAATCGAGTAGTTTTTGGCAGATGTAGAATTAGGATTGTGGGAAGAGCGCTTAAGTACTCCTTTCTGAATATGAGGTGAAGGTTCCAGCTTATTGATATGTAGAGGTGTTTTTGGGGGAGGAGGAGGCTCTAGACCTAAAACATTCTATGAAGAACTGTAATCATGTGATCAAGTGGCCACATCAATCTAAGACTTGACCATATTGAGACCAAGATGGCCACCATCATGTGCTGAAGGGGTTTGACTCTCGTTCGGTGCATTTCGAGTGTTAGAGGTTCCCGACGCCATATTTTGGTTATGTGGAAATGGTTTGGTCAGCACAATAGGCTACTTCATAATGAGCCTCGAGGCTTCCTCGATTTTGGGGCACAAGTGGGTAAGGTGATCATATTTTAAAAGTTTACAGGGAAACTTCACATTCCTCTTTTCTTTCTTTCCCTCACCAGCATTACTATTTGATTTATAATTATTATTGTTGTCCTTGGCTCTGTTATTATTATTTTTTCGACCCTTACTATTATTATTGTTGGGTATATGTTATATTCTTTGCATGTGTGTGTGTGGGCGCGTCAGGTTCGACAACTGCGTCTGACGATCCCTCTAGTAGTGCTCTTTGTGTCATGTGTGCTGGGNTTTCTTTCCCTCACCAGCATTACTATTTGATTTATAATTATTATTGTTGTTCTTGGCTCTGTTATTATTATTTTTTCGACCCTTACTATTATTATTGTTGGGTATATGTTATATTCTTTGCATGTGTGTGTGTGGGCGCGTCAGGTTCGACAACTGCGTCTGACGATCCCTCTAGTAGTGCTCTTTGTGTCATGTGTGCTGGGCACTTCTTGGGGGGTCCCAGGGGGGGATAGGTATGGCCCCTGCTGGTTATGCACAACATTCGGCACCGGGCGGTAGCCCAGGGCAACGCCCCAAATTTTGTTTTTGGGCAGTTTTTGCTATTTTTAGCGGTTTTCTAAATTAATCACGGATTAAGGTATTAGGGTTTTGGTATCTACTGAATACCTAAAAACATTGTATATATTGTATGGTGAATGGTGAAATTCGATATAATGAAAATAAGAAAGGTTTTCCCCGGTTGAGGGTTTCTGGTATAAATCTTTGTGTACTATGTGTATGAGCCATTGATTAATTTCTATTTTGCTTAAGAATATATATATGCATTGCTTTACTTCACAAGTTTAAAACTTACAATTACCACGTCCTTTCCTCGTGCTCCCTCTCGGTTTCTAGTTACCGTTTGGGTTTGACAATGACTATACAAAATGCATATCCTTCGATGGGGTGGTGGAGGACGAAGCCTTAGCTTGTCCTACTACAAAATGGTTAAGAGACAAATCCTTGAGTTGGTTCATCACCTGTCTTTAGTATTATCATTTGTGGAGCCAAAAATTCCATCGACGTGAGGCCCGGGCCTTTGTCTAGGATCATAATTTTGCCGTGGTGCATCAAGGAGAATTTCATAAAGCATCTCAGATTGAGCATATATAAGGTCTAACTATTGGGATTTGAATATATCTTCTTCCTAAGTGGTCACTCCAAATGTAGAAACATCCTTTGAAATGTAAGGCAACAAATACTAGAGGAACCATTCCAACAGAAACTCTGGAGGAATGTAGACTTTAATCAACCTCTTCCATCTATGCCACTCTTGAATATGATTAGAAATATGGGCGGATTTATCTTGCCGAAGAGTCGACAAGAGTTATAGGATGGCATCGAAACGAACCGGTAGTTGGAAGTTATTGAAAAAGGCCAAGACCATCTGACTAAAATTTTTGTAGGTTCCCCCAGGTAGCTTGATGTACTACTTCATGGTGACCCCGATGAGGGTGTGTTGAAATAACCTCAAAAAAATAGAGTTGTAATTAAGGGAGTTAGATGAGAACCATAGGTGAAAGGTAGTAACATGATCACCTGAGTCTTCACCACTCTTGCCTTCAAACTTTTGAATTTCAGAAGGAAGCTTGGTGGGGACAAGGGGCCATGACAGATCATGACGCACATGGTGATTCATCAATTTCGACAAGTTTGGTAGATTTAGTGTGGCCATAAAAGGGAGTTTGTGTTGCAACATCTGAGCCCATGATCCTAGGAAATATTGGGGTTGAGAGATTGCAGGACAACTAGGGTTTTGGTATACACCATGGCCTTGACCGATAGGATAATATCTTCCTCCCAGAACATAGTTACCAACTTAACGAGAACTCTACAAAATTCTCGTTTTTTGGGGGGTCCAATTTTTTACCTCGTTTTTAAAAATGGTGCTACCGGTAGCACCCCTCTCCCTTTTTAGGTGGTTTTTCGATATTTTAAATTTTTCAATCCACAATGTTTACACATTTTTTTTTAAATGCTTATTTTTCATCTATTTTCATTTTTTCAATTTTTTTTTTCTTATCTTTTTTATTCAATGGTGTTTTTAGTCATTTTTCCATGCTTCTTTCATTCTTAAAAATATTTTTTACCATTTACTTTTTTGAAGTTACAATTTTTCATATAATTGTGTCTTCTTAATTAATTTATTGTTCCATACTTTTAAAATATAGTGGAAAACACCATTCTTGACACATTGTTTACCTTTACTTCAATACATGGAAAAAAATTGTAGTTAAATAACACATTTTTTTAATATTTAACAAAAAAATATAATTCAATTTTTTTTATATAAATTAAAAACTAAGAAAAATAAAAGAACTAGATTAAAAATAAATAAAAAAACAAATTTAGATAATAAAAAAGATCAAAGAGAAACTTAAAAAACTAAAAAGGAAAAACCAAAACAAATATATAAACTAAGCTAAATCTAGAAAAACAAAAAACGAAAAAAAGGTAAAAAACCAAATTTATGGCCAAAAAACTTTAGAAAAGTTTAAAAAACACAAAGAACAATTAAGAATATATATTAAAAAAAACAAATTAACACACTTAAACTACAAAATTTAATACAAAATTAGAAAAAAATAAAATAAAAAACTTAAAAAAAACATAAAATTACAAAAAAAATTATTTTTTTTATTAAAAAACTTAAAAATATGTAAACTTTTATGAAAAACAAACAAATTAAAAAAAGATATGCATTAGTGATGGGAGGCCATGAGGGGTGATGTCGGGCATCACCCCAGCCCCCATGGGCTAAGCCTTAGCCTCGTGGGACCAGGGTTTAGCCCTTGGGGGCTGGGGTGATGCCGGGCATCACCCTAGCTCCCAGGGGCTAAACCTTGGTCCCACGGGGCTAAGGCTTACCCGTTGGGGGCTGGGGCGATGCCTAGAATAATCTCAGCCCCTAGGGGTTGGGGTGATGCCCGACATCACCCCCACGACACCCACGATGCTCAACCAACATGGGTTTCGTGGGTGTCATGGAGGGTGATTTTGGGCATCACCCCAGCCCCCAGTGGCTAAGCCCTGGTACCACAGGGCCAAGGCTTAGCCCGTGGGGGCTGGGGTGATGCCGGTAATCACCCCAGCCCCTAGGGGCTAATCCTTAGCCCCGTGGAACCAAGGTTTATCCCATGGGGGCTGGAGTGATACCCAACATCACCCCAGCCCCCACGGGCTAAGCCTTGGCCCTGTGGGACTAGTGCTTAGCCCCTGGGGGCTGGGGTGATGCCGAGAATCGCCCCCCACGACACCTCAATAATATGTAGGTTTGTAATTTTTTTTTTGTTTTGATTTTAATTAAAATTTTATGTTATTTCAATTGCAAAATTGTATTTTAATTTTTTAATTTTAAATGTTATTAAATTTGTTTATATTTGTTTTTTCTATTTTTTTTACTTTAGTTTCAATTAAAATTGATAGTTTTTGTATTGTAAAATTGCTTTTAATTTTCTTTTTAATTTTTTTTTTTTTAAATATGCTTAGAAGTTTATTTTAAAATTGGTTTCAAAATTTTCTTTTTATTATTTCGTTATTGATTTTATTAAAATTGTTTTGTTTTCATTTAAATATTTTTTTTAAAATATATATTTTTGAACTTTTTGTCTTTTATTTTAATTTTAAAGTTTTAGTTCAAGATTTTTTAATATTTTTTTATTTTAGATATATTTATTTTAATTTTGTTATTTTCCTTTTTAAAGTATTTTTTTTGTTTTTGTTTTTGTTTATTTTATTTTATTTTAAATCACATTTTAAATCTTTTTTTAATGATTCTTTTGTAAAAAATATATATAATTATTTTTTAAGTTATTGGTTTTGGAAGAAAATTTTAATATTTTTTTTTTGTTTTTTTTAGTTATTTTTCTTTTTCACATTGTTTTTTTAATCTTTTTCTTTTTTTTAATTGAATTTATAATATAATTTTTTAAATGTGTTTTTTGGTCATTTAAAAAAAATATTTATTTGTGAAGATTTTGTTCTTTCTATTTATTTGTTTTTTAATGTAAATTAAAAAAATAAAAAATAAAATTTGTAAATAAATTTTCAAGGGACCATTTGGAGTCCAATTTTGGGTTGTTTATTTACATAGGTTTTTTTTGTCAATATCACAATTTCAATTAGGTTGCAAATAACTATGATTTTCACGTTTAGGAAAAAACAATTTTTTTACGTAGCATCACTTTTTTATTTAGGTGTTGATTTTAACGTTTTTCTGACCTACTGTCTGAGTTTCAAAGGCCGTGTTTGAAAAATGTTGTAATTTTGACCACGTTTAAAAAAATGGTGCTATCGGTAGCACCACTTTTTGATTTGGGGGTTGATTTTCATGTTTTTTATGCAAAAATATGGGTTTTAAGGGCTAGAGTTCTCGTTTTGAGGTCACAATTCTCGTTAAGTCTGTAACCATGTTCCGGTTGATTCGTGAAAGGTTTTAAGAGAACCATACCCACAAAAGTGGCATGATAAGGATTAAATACATTGCCCCCAGAGAAAGGAACTCTGTGTTGGGGGTTTCCTATACTATAAAAATGACTTCCACTGAATGGAACACTAGAGGATAGAGGGGGGTTCACCATAATAAATGCGTTTGTAGGAATCAACATGGAGGAAGAGGAAATGATAGATGAAATATAGGAAGTAAAATGACCACCCATTTGAGCACTCCATCCTAGAGCATTGAAACTAGGATTAGGCCATGAGGAAGGAGGATTCCAACTTCCAAAGGTAGGAGTTGCTTGAGGGATATGACTCCCAACAAATGAGAAAGGCACATAAGGAGGCATAGAGCCCCCAAACCCAAAACTAGGATTCATATGAGATGAGGAAATATAGGATGACACGTGCGAAGTCAAGTATGGCATACCATATGAGAAAGGATTAGAGGTTGAAGGTATTGACTGAGTACTATGATTTGGCATACAATAAGGGAATACAAAATGATTCATTCCCATGGCATGAGTAGAGCTCATGGGTTGGGTAGAATTAGATGAGGGAGATTCCGGCATCCAAACCATCGATGACAAGGGAGTCGAGGGTATCCCACTAATCACAGAGGATATCGGAGTCAAAGGGATTCCTGATATGTTCATATCTGACTCAGTACTCATGATAGGATGGTCATGAGCATGGGAGGTAGAGATATATGCACCACACTTATTAAATCTATGCCTTTTAGAAGGAGGCTTCGACAAAGGATCAAGACACGGTGGAAAATTCAAAATATGAAGAGACCAATGAGGAGGCTGGTCTTGCTCCATGATGACTCATAACTCGAGATACAATAGAAAATCCTAAGGCTAACTAATAATCAGAGAACACACTCCTAAATAAATAAAAAGGCCAATGCACACAAATATGATATGATAGCTGAAAGGGACCTCCTGAACTAAAGTAAGTATGCCTCGCCCAAGAGGGGCATGAGACTTTTCAACAATAGAGTGGAGGTATCATAATCAGTTATAATGAGCCTCGTAGGCTGCACAACATAGTCGGTCAGATCCCTTCGGAGAGGAAATACTCTATAAATTCTATGTGTTGTCTGATCCATATCTGACTCAGGGTACCTACAGAATAAACCCTATAAGAAACTTATGTGGTTACCTATGTCAAGCAACTAGATTCACCACAATATAACTAATGCTCAGGCGAGCAACCACAAGTTCGGTCCACCGTATGGGAATGGTATCAAATCCCAAAATCTTGAAAGAACCACCTCTCAAGGAGGTAAAGGCACTAGAAAGAGACCCACAAATACGAATAGAACCCCACAAATATCTAATTCTAGGAAGGTATTAGAGGGCTATCTTTGCAACCAACTTTATGTGACCTTGTGCTTAACTTCGGTGTGAGCGGAGCCTCCCGAGGACACTAATTATATAATGGGTTTCACCACTCTTTGGTCAGACACATACGTTTATGTTTATAGCCTTGGATAAGTTTACTCACAAAATCCTATTCCAAGGCCCTAGGTCCTAGACTTGTTTGTGTACCCTGAAAAATAAAATCGTCTCTAATCAATTTTAATTATTCATCGTTAATTTTAATGGATTTTTCTTACTCAAGAGGTGCGATCATAAAATTGATGGTATTATGACTCAACATATATACAAAGAAGCAAATGTAAAAAAACTACTAAATACTAGTCTTGATTTTCCATGAGATGGTATGCTTCTAAATGTTGTTTCCAAGATGCAATCTCTATAATGTCAATGAAGTGGAATCTTTCCTACTATGCCAAAACTAATGTAAAGTAGCCAAAAGTGAAAATTCCATATGTAAAGTGATAGGAAACCAATAAAGTGGTTTCCTATCACTTTGTAGGCAATTAATAGTCAACAAAGGGACCCAAGAAGTCTCAACAACCAACAAAACTCACCCATCAAACACCAAACTCAACCAAACAAACTAAAGAGATAGTGTATGTGATTGTTCAGATAACAACTTGCATATGTACGCCCCCTAAATGAAGACAACTCACGTACGTACGCGCCATGTCAAGGGACAACCCACGTATGTCAAGGAAGATACTACATGGGAAAGGGTTAGGCCAAGAAACTCATATATAATGGAAAATATAGGTTGGTAAGCAACATAAGATAGAGAAACTCAAGAAAAAAGAGAGCAAATCAAGGAGAAAAACACCCAATACCCGAAAAAGGATATCTCCCTAGTGGTGTCGCCAATTCTGTTACAAGGAAAATCTCTCTATGGCTAGGGGAAAACCACAACAGATGGAACGACACCCATAAATCAACTCTAATCTCAAGTATGTTTTACAAATGAAATGTTAACAAGAAAATGATAGAAGCCTACCTCGTCCAAACGTCCGAAGAAGACCACCGTTGAGCACGCAACCCAAAGCTTTACACCTGCAACTTGTCTTAAACAACCAAGATACGCAAGCATGTGGTATTGATATATAATGTTAGCATATAAATCAGCATAATCCATTAACAAACATAACAAATATTCCCATGTAAAGCAATATAAATATTTGTAGGATATCAATTGGACGAGAAGAGAGTATTTCTATTAATGTAATAAAAAAAAATACATAGGTGAAAAATTATGTAATGGCACATATCAGAACCGAGAAACTAAGTCCCTCCAGATGGGTCTCCACCACTTCAATCATCCACAAAGGCAAGCTCACATGTAGGATTCAATGAGTTTCTCCATCACAAGATAGGAAGAGCTTAGGGGTTGAACACAAGAAGTTCATACTTTTAAGGACAAAGGGATGCAGACTCAATTGAGGTGAAATTTCTCCATATTATATTTGATCTCTATGGTGTTGAATAATATTCCTCAAGGCTTGGATATAGCTCAATTTATAGCCTCCAAATAGAATTGAAGGGTCGATTTGGAGCATTTCCAATATATGGAAGGTCAAGGATCACAGATCTCGTGACATGGCATGGAAACCCGATGCAATTTTATTTTTTTGTGCACCAAACCTGATGTACCCAGGATGTAATGGAGCATCCCGCGTATGTACATGCGCTGCATAACTGGGTGGTCACGTACATGTATACAAAGATGCAATTTAAGTTCCGGAGTGACAAAAAAAGGGGAAATGAGGTTTACAGAGGGAAATGGAAGGCCATCAGAGCAAGATGCATGTAGTGTGGAAAAAAATGCTATAACATCAAGAGTGGAAAAGGAAGGTAACAAGGTAATTGTTTCACCTAAACGAGACAATAAACAATTTTCAACATAATATAGACAATTACTAAGCTATGAAGCTCAAAATAATCTCTTAGACACTAGATTATCAATAAATGCATCAACTATTGCAAATTACAACAGTAAACAAGTTGTACAAAAATAATTAATATTTTTCAACAACAACAAGAAAAGGTACTAAAAACTGTAGCAAATTAGCATGAAAATTTAGCCTTTAACATGTACAATATTCTCCAATTGATAGATGAAATTTATGAGTAGTTTAAGCCACTTTCAAAGTGTGTATGCAAAAAATTAAAGTAAATTTTAGTGGTTGTAGAAAAGTTTTGTAACAATGGTAATAAATAACATTTTTTAGCTAGGATTAGGGTTAAGAAGTTAGTAAGATACTTCAAAGAGAGAGAGAATATGAATTTTAAATGCTACTTTCACCACAAAACAACTCTAGACTAGTGTCATTATCCTCTAGGGATTATGGAGTTAAACATTCACAACCTTGAATATTGAGCTATATGAAATGAGAAGGATTAGGTATAAACCCTAAGGTGCAAACACTCTTGGGCCTTAGGACTATACCTTGAAGAAAATGGTTCCTAGGGTGCAAACATGCTTGGGCCCTAGGTGTCATTTTCCTTCTTCTTATTCCACTAGGTAAGGGATCAAAGACTGAGATTAAAACCCTAAAGTGAAAAAACTTTTGGGCCTTAGGTTCTTATCCCTAGTGAAGAATGCTTTCACAAAACTTAGACAAAACAAGATAAAATAACTTGCAACAAGATAGTAATTAACACCTTAAACATTAGTAAAAGACATGAAATTGCAAAAATTACTTACTTCTCCAAGTTTCTATGCCATACAAAACCCTAGTTGCAAAAATAAATCATCCAAGAAAGAAAACACATCCACAAAATATCCTTCTCCAAAGTAGCAAATGAGATCAAGAGACTAAGATAGATAAATAAAAAACTTTTTATAGTTTCCCTCCCACAAATGTGAGAGGGAATGATGATGAAAATGAATGGAGTGCTAGGCGTTAGTTATAAGAAAAACCATAGCACTCCAAAAGACACCATAATGAAAAGTCATGTCTCTTGAGTGGGACCGACCCCTCATATTTTTCTTTACAAATGATAAATATTCAAAAATATTACAAAAATAGCCACACATATGGTGACATCATGCCCTCAGTAGGATAAGAGGGCCTCTCCAAGGCCATGTGTCATCATCTAAGGTGAAAATGAGGTGGAATCATGCCACATATTCTCTCAAATTCATCATTTGCATCCAAATGGAAACTGCAAGATACCAGATATATAAAATATGCAGAACAAAAATAAAATGCTAGAAATGGCAGAATAACAGTAAAATATCCAGTATAATCTTCACAATACACAGAAATAATATGCGAAATAGAAATAGAAAAGCACTTTGATTCAGAAAGCAATGTTCACAGGCCTCTTCGAGGGGGCAACCTCCAGTCGAGCAGCACTCTGTTACAATAATCTCCAAGCTAGGGTTTTCATACCCTCGACTCTTATTTATACTAAATATGTCTATTAAGAGAAGCATCTAGAGGAAGATCCTTCTAGAAGCGGAAGCTTCTATTAGGTCTTCTTACATCCACCTTATTCTATTTTATTTAAAGGTATTATTAATATTGACCTTTATTACAACCGAATACATTGATCTACCTATGTGCGGGTTAGGACCTTAACATGTCCGCCCCTTTAAAAACAGCCTTGTCCTCAAGGCTTGAGATGTGGAAACTGTTGTAGAATTGTAGTTGGTTCCCAAGTGGCATCTTCTAGAGTCATATCTTTCCACTGTATGAGCACTTCCTTGATGGTTCTCTGAAGTAGGCGACGCTCCCGCTGGTCCAAGACTACTTCTGGTTGTAGCCAAATGGATCCTTCTTCAGCTAGCTCTGGGAGGTTGGTTTGAATTTGGCACCTGGTTCCAATCACCTTCTTCAAGCATGAAACATGAAAGACAGGATGTAGCTTCGACTAACTGGGCATAGCTAACTGATATACGACTTGTCCCACATGCTTGAGAACTGTGTAAGGGCCATAAAATTTGGGTGCTAGCTTCTGACACTGCTCGGCCTTGAGGGAAGTTTGCTTATATGGTTGCAGTCGCAGAAACACCTCGTCCCCTTCTACAAATTGATGTTCCGAGCGACCTTGATCTGCTTGCTGCTTCATTCTATTCTGGGCCATGACCAAGTTCTCTTTAAGGGTATGAAGACTATCCTCTCGGACTGTAAGTGTTTGGTCAACCGCCTGGACCTTCGAGGTACCCGGTAAGTATGAGAGAACTGACGGTGGCTTCTGTCCATACACTGCTTCAAAAGGAGTCATGTGAGTGGTTGTATGGTATGTAGTGTTGTACCACCATTCGACGAGGGGTAACCATTGAGCCCACTGGTGTTGTTTTTCAGATGCAAAGCACCTCAGATATGTTTCCAAACACTTGTTGACAACTTCCGTTTGACCATCTGTCTGGGATGATAAGCTGAGCTGAGATGCAATTGTGTGCCTTGTAACTTAAACAGTTCTTGTCAAAAATTGCTTGTGAAAGTTGGGTCTCGATCAGAAACAATAGAGTTTGGCATGCCATGAAGCTTGAAGACCTTATCCATGAAAATTTGGGCCACCGTGGATGCAGTAAATGGGTGGTGAAGAGCACAAAAATGGGCATACTTGGAAAGGCGATCCACCACCACCATTATCACTGATTTATTCCCCGATTTGGGTAAGCCTGTAATAAAGTCCATAGAGATATCCTTCCAAATAGCAGGGGGAATCGGAAGCGGTTGGAGGGTGCCTGGAGATTTGACTGTTTATCCCTTGTTGCATTGACAGATCTCACATTCAACCACAAACTTACGGATGTCGTGTTTCATACCCTCCCAGAAAAAAGAACGTTTAACTCAGTCATATGTTTTGGTGAACCCTGAGTGCCCCGCTGTGGGTGTAGCATGAAGCTCAGAGAGTACCATGGATTTGAGCTTGGATTGTTTACTTAAATACAAGCGACCTTTGTATCAAATCTCATCCTGAAGCTAGGAGTACCTCGGGGGAGCCGGCGCCTTGTTCTGCAGTTGCTGGATCAAATGTAAACTTTTGGGGTCTTGCAGCCATTCCTGGTGCACAGCTTGCAGCCAATCAGGTACAATGAAGGAAAGAGAAAAAAGGGATCCTTCATCTTCATATTTCCTGGACAGTGCATCCTCCATGACATTGTCTTTGCCCTTCTTGTAAATGATCTCATAATCATATCCAAAGAGCTTAGTGACCCATTTTTGTTGCTCCTGGGAGGAAATGTGTTGTTCCAGAAAGTACTTGAGGCTTTGATGGTCTGTCTTAATTTGGAATCGTTTCCCCAAGAGATAAGGATTCCATAGTTCAACTGCATGCAGAATCGCCAACATTTCTTTTTCATAAATGGGTTTGCCCAAATTCTTTTCAGACAGTTGTTTGCTAGTGAAACCCAAAGGTCGACCCTCTTGCATAAGGATAGCACCAATTCCTTTCCCTGAGGTGTTGTATTCCAACACAAATGTCTTTGTGAAGTTGGGAAGGGCCAGAACCGGAGTGGTGCACATGGCTGTCTTTAGAGTTTGAAAAGCTTGAGTAGACGTGAGAGTCGCTGCAATCTTTCCATAGTTCTTGACGAACTTGCGATAATACCCAGTGAGGCCCAAAAATCCATGCAAGCTTTTGAGAGTCTTAGGGTGCGGCCAATCTTGCAGAGCTTCAATCTTTTTCGGGTCCACCCTGACGCCATCCTTTCCCGCTAGATGACCCAAGTATTCTACTTCGGATGCACCAAAAGCACATTTGGACTGTTTCAGGAAAAGATGGTGCTGAGAGAGTAGGCTGAGAACTTGATCCACATGAGTCAGATGGTCTGTCCATGTCTTGCTATATATGAGTATATCATCAAAGAAAACTAAGACAAAATGACGGAGAAATGGGTAGAAGACATGGTTCATGAGGCTCTGAAAGGTGGAGGGGGAATTACACAAACCAAAGGGCATGACCAAAAACTCGTAGTGGCCCTCATGGGTGCGAAATGCCGTCTTGGGAATGTCGGACTCTTTCATATGGATCTGGTGATAGCCCGAGCGAAGATCAAGTTTGGTGAAGAATTGGGCACCACTCAGTTCATCCAGGAGGTCATCGATGACTGGAATGGGAAATTTGTCTTTGATGGTGAGTTTATTGAGAGCACGGAAGTCAGGACACATTTGCCAAGAACCTTCTTTCTTTAGTACCATGACGATTGGAGAGGAGTAAGGGCTCGTACTAGGACGGATGACTCCAGCAGTAAGGAGTTCCTGGACCATTTTTTCAATTTCATTCTTTTGTGCAAAGGGGTGGCGATAGGGACGTATGTTGGGGGGAAGGTTTCCTGGGACAAGGGAAATGGAATGATCATGGACACCACGGGAAGGAGGGAGTCNTGAGCAATTTCTCCATGCGATGAGAACTGATGATTTCAGGAGAACCCGCAGTGATGCCTTGAAATTTATGTTTGTGGCCTCCTTGGTCAAATTGCATGGTTAAGTTCTGAAAGTCCATGAGAATGGGACCCAAGGTTCTGAGCCATTTGACACCCAACACAATGTCGCAACCTCCCATGTCAATAGCAAACATATGGGATTTGAGATGGTAGTCACCTATTTGGAGACGCACATTTTCACAGCGCCCGCCACATTTCATAGAGCCACCATTGGCAATCATGATTTAGAAATTATTGACAGCATGGATATAACAATGGGTTTCTTGGGAGATGCGGCGATGAATAAAATTGTGGGTGCTGCCACTATCAACCAAGATGATGACTTTTTGGTGCTTGATGTAACCGATTAGCTTGAGAGTTTGGGGGGCAGAGAAGCCGGTGAGGGCATTGAGGGAAATGATGGGTTCCTCTTNTCTTCCTAAATATCTTCAGAGATGGCCATAAAGAGCTTTTGTTCCTTACATTTGTGGCCTGGGAAATATTTGTCATCACAATTATAACAGAGGCCTTTGAGTTGGCATTCATCCATTTCAGCCCTGGTCAATTTTTGAATTTTTAATGGAGCTGAGGGAGTAGTGGGGTTTACTGGTTTAGGGCGTGGGATAAAGGAAGGCTTACAGTTTTGAGAGGAAACAATTTGTTGTGCTTCTTTAGCTTTTTTGGTAGCCTCCACCCAAGTCGTAGGTCGAGCCATGAGGACTTGTGCCCGAATCTCGTCCTTGAGGCCACTGATAAAACACTCTTGAAAGAAAGCATCAGTCATGCCCTCTGTTCAAAAGGCCAGACGCTCAAATGCAGCTATGAAGTCTTCGACTATGCCTGATTGCTTCAATTTTGTCAAACGACCCAAATGGTTGGTGTCAGTGTCAAAGCGTTCATAAAGCTCAGCAACAAATTGGGTCCAAGCAATATACCCTTGACGGGAAGTTTTTCTCCATTGCCACCATTGCCATCATTCTTGATCTAGATGGAGAACACCATACCAGAGTTTGTCCAAGTCATCTGTAATGTTGTAGAGAGAGAAATAATGTTCCATTTGTGTGACCCAACCAATGGGGTCCGAGCCATAAAATTTGGTTACATCCACCCGCGTAAGGCGTATGTCCCTTTGAAAGTGATGGGGTTGAAAGGAATGGGAAGAAGTTTCACCTTCAGTCTTTTTATGTGCATCAGAAAAAGAGTCATCGAGAGGGATTTTGAGTTTGGTGCAGATTGATACAATGACAGTTTCAATTTCTTGTTTGACTTCCGCTATGGCAGACTGCATGGCTACATTGACAGATGCATTTATGGAGGCATCACGGGAGGCAATAGTAGCACTGAGTTGTTGCACTTCTTGTTGGGTCATAAGGAAACCATCTTCCAAGGTGTTGAGGCGAGACTCATGTTCTTGGCTACGGGTATGGGCCATGAGGATGGGTGAACTGGGAAGGGAGCGGGTGGGGTCAGAAATTTTTTGCAAAAAAATGATATGGATGAAAGTGATAATGGAGAAGAGATGAATCTAATGGAATAGGTATCAAATAATGGTGAAAAAATGGGTGAACTGAAAAGGGAGTGGGCGAGGTCAGAAATTTTTGCAGAAAAATGATATGGATGAAAATGATAAGGGAGATGAGATGAATCTAATGGAATATGTCTCAAATAATGGTGAAAAAATTTCCAGACTTTTTTTTTTTTTTTTTACAGCTGCGGGGTTATGCTTTGGTCTGAAGAATGCTGCAGTGCTGAAATCTCCAAATTCTGAACCAGAGAGTATTTACTTAGCAACTCGAACATAGATGTGAGTCAATAGATCTCGCCGGTTTAATTTGTTTGTGTTGTTGTTTATGTTCCCCAAGGGTTAGGTATTCAAGGGTTCTACAGACAAGGGTTTTCCCTGTGCTATAGCTCTCTGATATACGTGTAGGGTCCAACAGTAGTACTCGGCCCAATATCTCAGGGCACTAACTAAGGAGGATAGACCGTACCCTTAGCCGTACT
>JASDQU010100489.1:86296-97148 GCA_032191745.1 Picea mariana | reverse complement strand
TGTTGTTGATGGAGACTAGCATAGGAGTTAGGTACTACAATACAAAAAGTCTTGTCCGCTTGCAAACTTAGGATAAAATTATGTGCCATGAAGCACTAAGTTTGTTTTTTTCCATTTTACATTATAATTTCAATTTCCTATGTTAAATACCAAATTTGTTCAACTTAAGGCGTATTTTGAAATGGAAAGCCTGCTTATGTTTTCTTTCTTTTTTTCTTTTGGGAAATCATTTGCAGAATGAAATATTATTTCCAACATAAAATGACTGGAGAAAAAAATTTCAATCACCAAGTGATACTATGAAATATAGGGTTATAACATGGATCAAATAGGTAAGTGTGAGGGATGAAACGTGGAAAGGCAGAGAGAACACGTGGCCCCTACATTGGGTGACATGTGTCACATTTTAATGGGCATGTAGAGTCTGTGAAACGTACGAATCTAGCTGACACGTGGCACGTTAAATGTGGGTCCATGTCACCGTGGGTGACGTCAACGTGCCACGTCACCCCGGATTGATTGTCTTCCAAGCCCTTCGATCTCACGACCAACATGTTCCCACGTAACCCCTAGATCTACGGCCTCTGTTACTTCGTAACTTCGGAGCTCGGGGGATTCATGGTGTGACTTCCTCCTTGCTCCCGAAGTGGTCAACGCCAAGCTAACCATGGTCTAGATCTAACAGTCACGGGAGATCCTAAAACGTCCTCAAATCTATGGCTCTTATCACTTCATGAATTCAGTGTTTGGGTGCTCCACTCGCTTACCACCCCCTTTCTTCCAGAGTGGTCAACGTCGAGTTGATCTTGGCATAAATCAAATGGATAGGGAAGATCATGAAGGATCCCTAGATCTATGGTTCTCGTTACTTTGCATCTCTAGCCTTCTGGGGTTTCAGATTTATGGCCACTCCACTCTCCCGAAGTAGGACTTCTCCAAAGTATCGTACGCGGGTCCCTCCTCTGGATGATCGGATGGTTAAGAGGGGCTCTTAACGAACTCCCCAGATCCACGACTCCCCTCACTTCATAACTTTGGCGTTCGGGGAGTTTGATGCTATAACATATATGTTCTCCCGAAATGGGACTTCGTTGAAGTTACCTCGTTGTAGATCCAACGGCTATGGGGACTCTGAATACCCTCGAATCAGTGGTTCACGTTACTTCGCGATGGGTGGTTTAACAGTGGGGCGGGTCTTTCTTCCATGGTTAGGTAAACCGCTAGGCATCATTCAACCTTGTGGGTAACCGTGACCACCAGTTACCTTCAACCGGTTTATAAATGGTAAGGATGAGACACTCTGGAGCCCCAAACTCCCGAAGTTATGAAGCCAGAAAGGCTCAACATATTTCGAGCCTAGCATAGGGTTCCTAGACCTTGGTCACATGGGTCCTCTGAAAACTCTTTCGGGCTTACACGTAAATTCCTTTAGCCGTAAATGATTAAGGAAATGGGCATGAGCCCTTGGTCATATGGTGAAGAATCTAAAGGAGGCTCCCTCCTTCCACAAGGTATGAACTTGGAATTCCCGCGAGGGTAGATTCAAGAGATCAACAAGACTTAAACATTCCAATAAATCCTACCCCGACCCTCTTGTAGGGTTACGTCTCACGACTCTTTAATTGCTAAATTGAGGCAAACAGATGATTGTTCAAAAGCATGAGTTCACGGGGAGATAATGAATACATCTACCTTATTCATTCAATACAAAACTCATTCATAGATAGATAAATGTATGTGCATTCAATCACCATTTCCATTTCAACACATAGAGTATGAAGATACTTATCAGAAAACCATAGTTCGTGAAGCGACTGTTGAAAGGGGTGCTTGTTGTTGAAATAATGTAACTGCGAAGAGCATTCTTATTATTTTGTTATTGGATTAAATCCCCATTGTGGATTAATCATGTCATTATTATTATTTTTATTATTAGATTAATCCCCATTGAGGATTAATCAAGTCGNGTAGGGTTTGTGAAACGTACAAATCTAGCTGACATGTGGCACGTTAAATGTGAGTCCATGTCAACGTGGGTGACGTCAGCATGCCACGTCACCCCAGATTGATTGTCTTCCAAGCCCTTCAATCTCACGACCAATGTGTTCCCACGTAACCCCTAGATCTACAGCCTCCATTACTTCGTAACTTCGGAGTTCGGAGGATTCATGGTGTGACTTCCTCCTTGCTCCCGGAGTGGTCAGTGCCAAGTTGACCATGGTCTAGATCCAACAGTCACAGGAGATCCCGAAACATATCGGATCTATGGATCTTATCACTTCATGAATTCGGTGCTTGGGTGATCCACTCGCTTACAACCCACTTTCTTTCTGAGCGGTCAACGTCGGGTTGATCTTGGCATAAATCCAATGTCTAGGGAATGTCCTGAAGGATCCCTAGATCTACGGTTCTCATTACTTCGCAGCTCTAGCCTTCTGGGGTTTCAGATTTATGGCCGCTCCACTCTCCCGAAGTAGGACTTCTCCAAAGTACCGTACGCGAGTCCCTCCTCTGGATGATCGGATGGTTAAGAGGGGCTCTTAACGAACTCCTCAGATCCACGACTCTCCTCACTTCATAAATTCGGTGTTCAGGGAGTTTGATGCTATAACATCTATGTTCTCCCGAAATGGGACTTCGCCGAAGTTACCTCGTTATAGATCCAACAACCAAGGGGACTCCTGAATACCCTCGAATCGGTGGTTCACGTTACTTTGCAATGGGTGGTTTAACAGTGGGGCAGGTCTTTCTTCCATGGTTAGGGAAACCTCTAGGCATCAGTCAACCTTGTGAGTAACCATGACCACCAGTTACCTTCAGCCGTTTTATAAATGGTATGGATGAAACACTCTGGAGCCCCAAACTCCCGGAGTTCTGAAGCTAGAAAGGCTCAGCATATTTCGGGCCTAGCATAGGGTTCCCAGAACTTGGTCACATGGGTCCTTTGAAAACTCTTTCGGGCTTACGCGCAAATTACTTTAGCCGTAAATGGTTAAGGATATGGGCATGAGCCCTTGATCATATGGTGAAGAATCTAAAGGAGGCTCCCTCCTTCCACAAGGTCTGAACTCAAAATTCCCGCAGGGGTAGATTCAAGAGATCAACAAGACTTAAACATTCCAATAAATCCTACCCCAACCCTCTTGTAGGGTTACGTCTCATGACTCTTTAACTACTAAACTGAGTCAAGCAGATGGTCATTCAAAAGCATAAGTTCACAGGGACATAATGAATACATCTACTTTATTCATTCAATACAAAACTCATTCATAGACAGATAAATATATGTGCATTCAATCACCATTTCCATTTCAACACATAGAGTATGAAGATACTTATCAAAAAACCAGAGTTCGTGAAGCGAATATTGAAAGGGGTGCTTATTTCCAGCCAACCATAGGCACAACCACTCCTGACGGATTTACCACTGGCCACCCCCGAGCTAGACCATGATGCTCTGAGAGAGACTCTTTCTTCTTCCTCAGCGATAGTCAAGGACGGAGGTTACTCTCCTCCTCCCACAGGATCTTGTCCACCAATCTTATCTATACCAAGTAAGGAGTTTTTCCTGAGTACTTTCGTAGTCACTCGTCAGCCTCGTTTATCAACTTGTAAGAAAACCTTTCCAGTTGCTTGTTACGCCCATAACAAGCTTATTTCCCAGTTCTTCCTCGAACTGGAGAGTTGTCACCTCTCTTTTTTCTCTTCTCGAGATGTGTCTTTCGACTTTGATCTCTTCACGGATCTGTTTTCTTGCTTTCTTTCCTCTGCCCACGAATTAACTCTTTCTTTCCTTCCTCAGCAAGTTTGTGTGGGTCTGAATATCCAGCTCATGGTCAAGTCTGGAAGTCTTGCAGATGGGTACTCTGCCCCATCTCCTCATTAACTCTTGAGGATGAGTCTTCTAGCTACCACTCTGACTGGTAATTCATTTCATGGTCAGAGAACTATTCTAGGTATGAGCCATTAATTCCAGTAAGATATTGGTTTTGTGGGGGGGTTGATCTCAACCATTTCTAGTTCCCCTCACCATCTCTCTCATAGAATACATGGTTGATCTTGGAAAACCCCCCTTTCAGTAGCTATGCAACACTTGTCCATTTTCTATTAATAATAGAAAATACATACATTGTCCTTTTATACGAAAAGGTTCATCAAATCAAACATCCACACATATCTAATCTGTCGTAGTTTCTTGGTCAGTTATAGTTATATTTACAAACTAGAGAAAACATGGGTACTACAATCCTATACCCCTTAAAGGAACATCATCCTTGATGTTCTATCTTTCGATGTGCTATGTATGTACAGAAGTAAACAAAAATGGATATCCCTATTTCATGGCATCCTCCATTTTCCATGTAGCCTCATCTGGACCAAAGTGTTTCCACTACACCTTGATCTGTGCAATGGTTATGTTCCTGAGTGGGGTTTCCTTCCTGTCTATTACGCATTGAGGTTCTGACAAGAATTCTCCCTCTGGTTCCACCTGAATCATAAACTGGTCAATTATATGATTAGAATCATGTACATATTTCTTCAATAATAAAATTTGAAAAAAATTATGTGCCTTTACTGTGGGAGGGAGTGCTAGCATATAGGCTACAGGTCCCACTCTATCCAAAATTTCAAAGGGTCCACAATAACAAGGTGCCATCTTGGCACAAGCTCCCATTATCAAGGAGCTCTTCCTGGGTTTAACCCGGAGATACACGTGATCCCCTGTTTTGAACTCTCTAGGAGTCCTCTTTTTGTCTGCATAGCTTTTTTGTCTATCCTGAGATATTTTCAGATTTTGTTTTATCTGAAATACTTGTTATTCCATTTCTTTCAACATGTCTGGCCCAATTGTAATTCTATCTATTGGGTTATCCCAACTAATTGGAATCTTGCACTGTCTACCATAGAGGGCTTCAAAATGGCTCATCTTCAATGACTCTTGATAGCCATTGTTGTAGGAAAACTCTATCAGTGGTAGGTAGACTTCCCACTTCTTAGGCTGATGCATTACATGCATCCTTAACATGTCCTCTAATACTTGGTTTACCCTCTCTTTATGTCCATCAGTTTGAGGGTGATATGCCGTGCTAAACAACAATTTATTTTCAAAACCAGCCATTAAATATTTCCAAAAGCTTGAAGTAAATTTTGTATTTCTGTTAGATATGATCTCCTTAGGCATGCCATGCAACCGAAATATTTATTTCATGAAGATAATGGCAATATATATTACCTTGCAAGTTGACTTGATAGGAACGAAGTGAGCAACCTTGCTCAATTTGTCCACCACTACCATGATGGCATCATTTTACTTGACCGATTTTGGTAATCCAGTGATGAAATCCATGGAGATGGTTTCCCATTTCCATAATGGAATCAGTAGGGGATGCAACAACCCTGTTGGATGCCGATGTTCTGCCTTAACCTATTGACATTCTAGACATTTAGCCAAGTAATCGGCTATGTCCTTCTTTAGTCTTGGCCAATAAAATTGTTTCCTAGTGGCCATAATCATTTTTCGATAACCAAGATGACCAGTATATGGTATTTTGTGTAGTTCATCCATCATGAACCTCTTCAAGTCGTCACAATTTAGTATATACCACCTACCTTTGTAAGTTAGTAGGCCATCATTCAATATTTGATAACCTTCGTACTTCATCCATGTGGGCTCTTATTCTAAGTACAATTTTACAGTCTTGAAGAATGCATCGGTTTATTTTGCACTCTTGACTCTCTCCTTGACATCCGTTTCACAGGCGCTTACCACTACCAAGTGAATCATTTTCACACTTCTGCTAAGAACATCAACCACACTATTTTATTTTCCTTTGATATGTTTGATTTCAAAATCAAACTCACTAAGGAGAGCCATCCATCTAGCTTGTCTAGCATTAAGTTTCGGTTGATCAAACAAGTACCTCAACCCACAATGGTCTATCATAAGCACAAATATTATACCTAGGGGATAATGCCTCCACATTTTTAAAACATGCACTATGGCAGCCAATTCTAGATCATGGGTCACATAATTGATTTCATGCTCATTCAATTTTCTGGATTCATAAAAAATTACATATCCTTCTTGCATAAGGACTCCTTTGAGTCCTTCCTTGCAGGCATATGTACACACAAGGAAGTCCTTGTTTGGGTTTGCAATATTCAACATAGGTGCCTTAGTTAGAAGGTATTTCAGCTCTTAGAATCTCTCTTCACATTCTGATGTCCAAATGAATTTAAATTCTTTTTTCTGAAGGGAAGTGATTGGGCAACCAATCTTGGAAAATCCTTTTATGAACCTCCTATAGTATCCTAGTAGGCCCATAAAGTATCTGATATCAGATACATCATTTGGGGTAGGTCAATCCATGATGGCTTTGATATTGCCAGGATCAACTGCCACCCCTTCTTTAGAAATAACCCGGCCTAAGTAATGGAATTGTTTATGGAAGAAGTCGCGCTTACTAAACTTATCATAGAGTTGATGTTCTCTCAGTACTTGAAGCACTAGGTTGAGATGTTCTTCATTCTCTTCCCTATTCTTAGAATAAATTATGATATCATCAATGAAAACCAATACAAATCTGTCTACGAATTTACTGAGTACATTATTCATAAGAACATAAAAGTGGTTGATGCATTGGTTAGCCCAAATGGCACCACCACAAATTCATAGTGACCATATCTTGTCCTAAAGGTTGTTTTGTGGATGTCTTCATACTTAATTCGGACCTGATGGTATCCAGACCTCAAGTCAATCTTGGAGAAAATTGTAGCACCCCTTAATTGGTCAAATAAGTCATCGATCCTTGGCAAGGGATATTTATTCTTTATGGTCATCTTATTAAGTTGCCTATAGTCTATGCACAGCCTAATTGTTTAGTGTTCCATCCTTATTTTTCACAAACAACGTTGGTGCTCCCCATGGAGACACACTACGCTGAATTTATCCTTTGTCCATCATTTCCTTTAGTTGTGGCTTGAGCTCAACCAGCTCTAGTGTATTCATTCTATAGGGTGTTCTAGACACTAGCACCACTCCTAGTGCAAGCTCTATTGAAAAGTCAATATATATTCTTGGAGGTATACATGGTACCTCTTCTGGGAACACATATTTATACTCTCTTAATATGGGATGGTCCTCTAGGCTTGGTTTGTTGTTCTCAACAGAGTCCAATACTTGTATTGCATATAAAGGGCATCATTTTATGCAATACTTATTCACCTGAAGGGTTGATATTTTTCTCATTGAGATAGGATTTTGAATCCCTTGTAGGGTTACCTTTATCCCTTCTTCATTGTCACACAACAAATTTTTATTGTAACAATCTAACTTGGTTTTATGGGCAGCCAACTAGTCCATGCCAATCAGCAAGTCATAAGATCCTAAAGGGAGTATGTTTAGGGTCGCTTGGGTAGGTAATCCACTCATAATGAATTGGCATGTTGGTATGACCTCTGTTATTTTTCGTTTGGTTACAGTGGCTAGTTGTACCAACCATGATTTAACATGTTTAATTTGTTGCAATTTACAGTTCTCAATAGTTTGAGGGGAAACATAACTCAAATTAGAACCAGGGTCAATTAAAATGGAAACTAGATGGTTGGAAATCATACCTTCCATCTCCACCATTGAATCTTGGTGGTCGGCTTGTCTATTATCCAAGGCTGCATAAACATGTGGTATGCTTCTAGCCACATCATTGACCGTGGTATCCTCTTGGATGTTGTAGACCCTCCTATTGTTTTGTTTCCTATATGGGCAGTCCCTTAGCAGATGTTCCTCTCCACAACCCCAACATTTCAAGGGTTCTCTCTTTGTGTTATCAGTCTTACCTGAGGCTGCTCCAAAGGGTTTATTTCCACTAAAAGAGGGGAAATTTTGTTGGTATACACTTTTAGCAGGGAAGCACATCTTAGAACCTTTCCCATAGATCTTGAATCTTGAGGGTTTAAACCCCTTCTTCTTAAATCCCGAAGTACTTTTCTTCTTCCAGTCCTCGTGAGATTTTGTCTTATTCTTGAATTGCTCATAGAAATACCTTGCTTTTCGGATAATGTCTTCTAAGGTCTTTGGCTCATCAAATTCAATTTTGTCCCGGAAGGACTGAGGTAGTCTGGCACTAATAAATCATTGCATCTTTACCTTTTCATATTTGATGTAGGGCACATACCTTATCAGCTCAAGAAATTTATTAATATATTCCTCTATGGTGAGTTGTCCTAGCTTGAGTTCATAGAACTCCTTGGTATTCCCATCAAAGTATTTCTATGACATATACTACTTCTTGAAGTATTTCTAAAATTGTTTCCATGACAAGTCCTTCTCATGGATCCATTTTACATTCCTAATGTCCTCCCACCGAATGGAGGCCTTCCCATTCAAGTTAAATATGGCTATTCGAACCTTTAAATTTTTATAGTAGTCATGGACTCTGAAGTACTTCTTCAATCCAAGCAGTCAAAATTCTGCCTCTTCCTCCTTATTAATTTCTACATCAAATGTGGGTGGTTTGGATTTCTTGAAATCTTCAAGGTCATGACTATTGGAATGTTTCCTCTTCTTTCTTTTCCTATGGGAATGCGAACTAGTTTTTCTACTAGAAGATTCCTTGGAGTGGTTAGTTTTCTTACCAAAGGATTCTTCCGATGAGTGTCTCTTGGCTCCATGTTGGGATTTCTTTGACGTGTTCCTCCTTGTGTGGCCACTTTCAGGGACATTCTTTAGTATCTCAAGTGGACTTTGGGTTTTCTTCGTATGATGTTGTCCACATGATTGGTTGTTGGTTCATGCTGCAACTGCTTTTGTATATCTGATAAGCGTTGCAGTAGGATTGAATTAATTTTGGTTTGTTTTTCCTACTCTTTTATCAACCTTTCATTGTCAGTCTTACAACTTTGTAATTCTTCCATGAGGCTTCTTATAGTTTCAACCAAATCTGGAGGGGTTTCCACCGCCCTCTCATCATATTCTTCCTCTCTATTGTGGGAGTTTTCCCCCAATTCATGGTGTGTCACCATCCTTTATATTGTAGTTTTCATGCGGTCCATTGACTGCTTGAGTGTTGATCAAACATTTTATGTTAGTTAATGATCTACTGCTTTTTGAACAACACATAGTTCATATTTTTCAAAACATATACAACAACAGAAGGTTTCATTTCTTTCTTCAGTAGCGGTTTAACTAAGCCTCCTAGGAATGGGTTAAAATAGGGTATCACCCCTAAAACTTCTCTAAATAAGATTTTTAAGTGACTCGTTCATGAGCCCAAGCAGGACAATTGTTTTAACCATGGCTCTGATACCCATTTGTAACACACCCGACCCCTAATCACCATTTCTAGGGATGGGGCGTCAAAATTTTGCATACCCTAATCATATTGAATCATCTCTTTGAGGTCTCCATCCTATTTTACTCATCTGTAGCTTTCTAACGACTGTTACTAGGCTCTAATCCGTCTTATGGTTTGCAAGATATGTGCTTATTTTTCACTATGCTAGCCTCAAGCATGAAGTTCATTCCAATTTTAGCATTGTACTTGAACCATAAACAATTGTAGTTACACCATAAACAATTTGTTGCAGTAACCAAGATCACAAGAAGAAATACCATGCACAAGTACACGAGAAGTATCCTTGGAAACCCTTCTCAACAAAGGAAGAAAACCCAGCCAATCATTTTCTATATTCTTCAAGAGAAATACCTCCCACACCATAAACTTAGCACACAAAAGGGTGCTCACAAAACCTAGAAAGTTAGTGCCCAAGAGAGGTGTGCACTTCAGCCTTAGAACTTGTACTTGCTGAAATTTCCAAAATCACACTTGTGTTTTGATTCCTCAATGGGGAAATCACCTTTATTTATATTAGACTAGACACATCAAAAGTGGTGTCTATTGGCACAACCGGGCCGATCTCAATAACTCAAAATTAATTAATAATTACAATATTAATTATCTTTTACATTAATTGAATTTCACTTTATGGTGGGGTTGACCTATACCCTTTACATCACAATTAGGGTCAAAGGTAAGTCTGACTCTTAGACAATATAGCAAGGGATCTCGCACACCCACTAGTGCTCAGACACCAAGGGCACGCCCACCTGTGTTCAGCCACAGGGACATCCAAGTTAAGAGATCTCTATCTCACTACGTCTCGCAAGAGAATCATTAGGATACACACTCACTAGTGCTCAGCCACTAGGATCATGTCCACCTATTCTCAGCCACAGGAACGTCCTACTCAACAGATCTATATCTCACTGAGTCTCACCGGAGAATCACCTGGAGTATCACATCATCTCAACTCTTTGCACAGAGGATAACAGTAGACCCATCACATGGGCTCCTTCACCCCTCACAGGGGTACACATTGTTTCATCTATGTCTCAAAGAGAACGACAAACCCAACTCATGGGATTCCTCACCCCACACAGAGCACACAAAATTTCATCTTCGTCTCAAAGAGAATGAAACACCCAAGTCATGGGCTTTCTCACCCCACACAGGGGAATACAGCATTCCATCTCTATCTCAAAGAGGAACAACACACCCATCTCATGGGCACACCCAACTCATGGGCTCTCTCATAGGCCAACTCACTCAGTCTTTGTCCTAAAGGATGTCTCATGCAATTGTAATCATCAACACTCCCTCTCAGCTAGGGAGGCATTCTCCATCAGGCCAAGTCTCTCACGGAAGTACTCGAACTTCGTCTTGGCAAGTGGTTTGGTGAAGATATCTACAATCTTCTCATGGGTAGGAAGGCATTGCACTTGTACCTCTTTCCTCTGCACCATGTCTCTGATATAGTGATATTTTATCTCAATGTGTTTCGATCTATCATGAAA